>CM044010.1:68332855-68466669 GCA_024085815.1 Flaveria linearis | reverse complement strand
GGACGGTACACTCCATTACCTCCAGAGATGACTGAGCGCATAGCTCCTGGTGACATCCATGTTCTCCCACAGGTGATGAACCCACACCAGCAACATCCACCACAATACCAAAACCTTCTTTACCCATCAAAGCCACATATCAGAGACGCCCCAAACGAACCCTTGTTCAATCTACTGATTGAACAAGCTCCTTCTGTTCACACCCAAAGGACTAGAGTGGAATCATGGGCTCCCACTCAGTCCGAGGTCACACCATCATTCACAATTGACCTCAATGTGGGTTTGAGTCTCCTCAGTCTCAAACCCTGAGCCCGAACCCAAGCCTTTAGCCCACAGGGTGAGTCTTACATCCCCTGTGCAGCCTTCTAGGGACAGCGCCCCCCCATAGGCTCAATGCTGTAGACATTGATCAAGGTCCAGGGTCAGTAGGATAACCACCCTCTCTTCACTGACCTTTTGCTCGAACTGATGAAGAGATTACATCTCTCCATGGCCATGAAGTTGATCTAAAACACACTAAGAGATCAAACGAGCAAGAGGGATCCTTGTCTCTAGCCCCATCAGAAGCTGCTTACTGAGGTGAGTCCCACTGATGTGGAGGGGACTCATGTAGACTCAGCTGCCACTACTCAGAGTCTCTCATTGAGCTCTCAGGACAGTGGTAACATAATTAGGACGAGTCTACGGCAACTTTGCCATTGACATCTCTGAAAGAGATGACTCTGAGCAAAGGAAACCAGGGTGCCAAGAAACCACATTGGTGGTGAGAGTGAGCATACTAGGTATGTTTCTCATCTCCCTGTGATTCTTCCTATGAAGAGGAGGGAAGTATGCAACTAACACTTCAGTACTGCTTTCTAAGGTCTCCAACCTGGAATCACAGGTGAAGATCTTAGAATCAAGGACTGCCACTCAGCAACTTGAGATTAACTCTCTCAAGGCTCAACTAGCTGAAAAACAGACAGGAGGTCTGTTAGGCATGTACCAATCCAGGTCTCAATGACTTCTTCTCTAGCTCATCTAGCTCTCAAGATGATGCTACCAAAAAGGGGGAGAAAGTCAGAGACAAACACCTATGGAACCACAGACCAACTCATTTCCACCCAACAAATCATTACACTACCTGAGTCATCTCAATCCTTTCTAGAGATTGACTCAAGGATGCTTCAAGATCTCTACAGACTTTCACAAAGTTTGTATTGAGATCATCCCTAGAACAGCCCAGCCCGACACCACACTTGCATACTTTGGGGCTGAGGAGCTTCAAAGACTGATGCACCTTCTACCACTGTGGAGGAAGTTGGTCAACCTAAGGTCTTCATGGAACCTGAGATTAGCTTCGAAGGGGAAATAGGGACTGAGGCCAGCAACTAAAATAGATGGGACAGAATCTGCAGCAGTCTCATCTTCCGAAGCTCTAGCTGAGGCTTCCGAAGTTTACATGGAAGCCTCGGAAGAACAAGACAAGTCTTCCGAGGCCGAAATAGAAGCTGCGGAAGGCCTATTTCAGAGTCCGAGGAACTGACCATCACAGATGTCATTGCTGAAATTGCATCTGAGGTGAGCAGGGAGGACATTTCTGATATACCTCCAACACCAGCACCAGCTGAACTTCTCTCTCAATCACAACCCTCCATCCAAGAACACCACAGTCAAGCACAATCAAAGCCAAGGCAAAAGAAGTTGTCTGCGGAAGAGCTTCAGGAGGAGGAGAAGATTGAGAAGGCAAAAAGAAAGGTCGGTTTCATACTGAGAAGCTGTTAGCTGCTAGTTCTAAGGCAGCTGCAGCCAATCAGGAAGAAATCACCCTAAAGAGAAGAACAGCACTCATTGACCAGCTCATCAGCCTAGGAGCAGTCAATGAGGAAATACTCCTGCTACCACTAAAGGAGTTGGTGACTTTGGAGAGGTCAACCAGGCTACAACAAGAAGGGAAGCCAGGTGGCCTTGGAGAAGGCAGAAGAAGAGCAGAGGGAGGCAGCCCTGAAGCTGAGAGAGGAGAGGATCAAATTCTACTCTCAAGAGGCTTCAGTCTTCTGAACTGTCACATGATGATGATATGATCCTGCTGCTCCACAACAAAGAGCAGGATCAAAGGAGAAGGAAAGGAAGAAGGCTGCTAGGGAGAAGTTGAAGGTGAAGAGGAAGAGGGAGGAAGAGAAGGAGGTCACTGCTGCCAAGAAGTCAACTGACAAAGCTGGATGAAGGGACTACCTCCGGGCTCATGGCTTCTCTGGTAGGCAGGTGGGACCTATGTCGAAAGGACACTCCAGGGGAGTCAGTGAAATAAAGGCTGACATCCGTTTGGGGAAGAGAAGGGAGATGTATAGGAGGGTAAAGGGAACGGTCTCAACACCAGCATCAACCACAGCCACAACCCACACCAGAACCAACCCTTTTCCCATTAAACCCGAACCCACTGATGAAAACCTTCAACCCTCAACCCACAACTCTACCCAAACCTAACAACACCTCAACACCCAAAACTACCATCCTAAAACCAAAACTCAACAAACAAAACCCAAAACCTAAGCCTACCCAACAACAACCAAGACCATCCCCTCAGCCTCCTACATCTCTCCTTTGAGGAGATTAAGGAGTTCAAGACAAGGCTCATCAATTGCACTACTTTGAGCAGCATCTCCTGTGAGAGAGAAGTTATCAACATCACCATGTTGATAACTCTTCAAGCTCCCTCACCTAGGCCAATTTCTTGAATTGCCTAGAGACACTTGGGCCAGGCTGCAAGACTTCTGGTCTCAACTCCGATACCCTCATGCTGAGGAGAAGAGGCTAAGAAGAAGACTGGTGACTCTGCTGGATACTAGGAAAGAGGACAGGATTTTGGTCAATCTCCTGGACCTAGAAATGCAATAATCCAGTGGAGGTTTGATGAACCTTCTCACAACTTTGTTGTGGAAAGGGAGAATGGTGAAACCAACAGGCTCAATGCCACTTCTCTACTGCATCTCAGCAGATTTGATCTTGCTGAGCTTGCAGAGAAGCCATTCTCATCCCTCCAACTCTGAGACTGCTGCACACATCAGAAACCACATCAGCGGTCTCCACTTGGCTGAACGAAGTAGAAGAGCCAAGATTGAAGAAGAGTTGAAGCTGAAAAGAGTGGAGACAAGGAAAGATCAACCCCAAAGGCACAGCCTTTCTACAGATGGTGGAGGTCCTGAATTGGAACCAATAGTTCGATGGGAATATGACTATACTTCCATCAACTAACTCTTTTCAGAGGGCCACAACAGAGGGTACATATAATCCAAGGTGACAGAGTAGAGGTTCTGTCCACCAAAGATTTACAAGATTCTTAGCATCACAGCAGGAAAGAATGAAGACACTGATAAACACCTACTCTCCTTGGTGCTGAGAGCTTTGAGAAGAAGAGGGAAGTGAAGTTTTGGTAGCATCAGCCTAGGGGGAGTTTGTTGGATCATGATAAGGCTGGTGCAACCAAAATCACTTCATAGTCATCTTTCGGTACTACATTCAAAGGCTTCCGAAGCTGAGAAGAGATCTTCCGAGAGTCTGAAGGACAGCTTCCGAAGACAAGTCTGAAAGAACTTCGAAGACAAAGTCTGATGAAAGAGCTTCGAAGACAAAGTCTGAAAGAACTTCCGAAGACAAAGTCTGATGAAAGAGCTTCCAAAGACAAAGTCTGAAAGAGCTTCCGAAGACAAGTCTGAAAGAGCTTCCGAAGACAAAGTCTGAAGAGCTTCCGAGACAAGTCTGATGAAAGAGCTGAAGACAAAGTCTGCTCTCCGAAGACAAGAAGACTCCAAGCCTCGGAAGAAGCAGTCTTCCGAAGTATAAGTGCCTTCGGAAGAAGTCATTCTTCCGAAGCACTTTATCCTTCGGAAGACATTGCTATGTCCAGCAGATAAAAGTATGGTCCCTGACAGTCCGCTGCAGACCTCTGATACAGCATGGCATCTTCCTAAAGAGCCATGTTGTTGACCATACTTATTCTACTGTTCACCTTTTATGATAGTACATGTTACCAACTTTAGTGGTGACAAAAGTAAGTCAGGGACATGTCCTGACTACCAACTCTCAGGCACAATGTCTGAAAGACCTCACCTAGAGTCTTGTAGTATAGATGTAAGGTTAGAGGTGTCCAGCTGGTATCAAAGTAATCCGGCTGTAGGTAGTATTATATATATCTTCTCCCTGTAACTCTTTATGTAAGTGATTTGAGTCCAAGTGTCTTGTAATCCTTTGAGTGAGAAGCAATATATAAAAGTACCTTGAAAATTACCTGCTGTTAAATTTTCTTACTGCTTGTTACTTGTTATATTGTGATCAACTCTCATAGACTGCTTGCGAGTGTTGATTCACAGTGAGTTGAGAGAAAAACCACCCGAAATCCGACCTGCACTTTATAAACATGCTCCTACCATCCCTAGTTCATGAAAGTCCAGAGAAAGAGGATATGGCAATTGAACAACCTTAGGTAGATAAAGAGGCTGATAGATAAAACATGATCAACAACCTGAGTGCCAAGGCCTCTATCAGGCATCTGGACTTCTTCCCCTCTCATATGAGTACATTGAATTGAATATCTTAAGCAACTAGAATAACAGTTCACTAAAGAACAAAAGGCTGCTAAGAGAAGGATGAGGGAAAAAGCTGCAAAGTCAAAAGCCATCATCTAGAAGATCAAGAAGAAGACTACAGACAGGTAGAGGATGATGAGCGTTTGAAGCTATATGGATTCTCGGAAAGAGGCTTGGTCTAATGTCTCTATCCACTATGGATGAGCACATTAGAGTGATCAAGGAAAAATTAAAAAGGAGAGCTTATGGACTTGCATTCTCCACTAAGCCAAGTTCCTCCTTAGGTTGAGGTTAAGGTTGAACAACATAACTGGACCTTCAGCTACATCTCAGTTAACTTCTTCTATTCTATAATAAGGCTCTACTCCCTCCTCTGAACCTATGAGAGAGGCACTATAGAACAACATGATACTCAAGACCACATCTTAGTTAAACACTTCAAAGAGGAAGAAAATGAGCCATGAAGAGAGTATCTAAGAAGTCAAAGGCATCCACTTCCAGCCTCAGGATGAGTCAGAGCATCTGGGAAAGTGCAATAAGAGGCTGCTCAACCAACTCCTACTCAAGCACAACTCTGCATCTGGAAGACCTATTCTGTCTTGGACCGCTGGTAATCTAGATAGATGGTGTCACCAGAGATCATGGTGTTCAAGATGTCTACTTCTAGAAAGACATGCTTGATCTACCTTTGCATGATCTCCTGACATAAGAAGGTATTGAGAGTCTGAAGGATCCAAACCAAATAATGAAGAAGGGAATGGTCCTGATCCTAATAAGGACTGTCAACTCCTAAACAATCTTCTCTGTTTTGGTAGCATCAGCCAAATGGGAGTTTGTAAGGTTATATAAGAATGCTGATGCAACCAAAACAACCAAAGGCTTCCTGCATGCATGCACTTAGTACAAGGTAGAAGTTGCTTCGAAAGTTTACACTATTCACAGAAAATATTCTAAGTGTAAAATGTTTTGAAGCCAAAGACCAAATCTTCCAAAGCCAAAAGATGAAGCCTTCTGAAGCTTCAAGGACGAAGTCTTCCGAAGCCAAATGAAGAGAAGTGATTCTTCAAAAGACAGAAGGAAATATGCTTTTCTTGGATGTACTTTTGCATAAGTTACCCACTTTTCGCTGCAAATCTGAAGACTCACTAGCTTGCAACTGTATATTGAACTTCTACTTTATATACTTTAGTGAAAAGCTCCATGCTTTGCAACTGTATATGAGGTCTTGAGTCTGTAACTTCTACTTTATATATTTTATCCTTTTTGTAATATATTAGAATGTGAGCTAGGCATGTCATAGTCACTAGTCAAAAGGCAATCTGTGTTTGACTATACATTGATTTGTTGTCTCTCAATGTTCCAACTGGCTTTCCAAGTATAACCAGTGTAGAGGGTAGTATAAAGTATCTCATAGTCTTATATCTTATTTATTCATTGTAACACTTGTAAAAGAACTTGAGATTAATATACAATATTGAAATCATATATATTGTTTTGAGTTTTGTCTCCTTGTTTACTTGTGTTCTTTGCATCTTGTCTTAAATCCGGTTTCCTATTTGAACAGTTAAGTGTTCTAACACTCTCCTTATGTGAGACTAATTGTATTGACCTCCCTTAACGGTCCAACATCTAGTAAGTGTGTTTACTTGATAAGTCTCCAACTAACTGTTATTGAACCATAACGGTCCTGCATGCTATATTATAGCTTGTGCACATTCCATTATTTTAAAACATTAAACTTTAATCCTTTATAGCCATTAGTAAAGCTTCTTCCAAACCATTTTTAGTTCTGATTTATCTGATTTATACATTAGCATCTTTATGGAACTCTGCAAAAGCATCCCATCCTAAACTAAGTGAATTCACACTAGCTTTTGAGCTAGTCCTCCCACAAGAAGATCCACTTTTAAAACTTCCACTTTATTTCATTGAATCAACATCTGTAAATACTCTTCAAACATAAGTTTAAGTGCATTTATGATGTCATGAATATACTTGATGCTTAAGTGTATATAGTTTTGATAGCAAAATTCAATAACCCACATTCTTGAGCCTAGGATCTAAAACTACAGCTATTGCCATGAGTAGGTGCATATCCCTAATACTTATCAGATTTTCCTTCATGGCTTTACTCATATCATGAATAAATTCATTTCAGATAACACACTCTTATCTAGGTTTCCTTGACTTGTAAACTTAATAAGATACAAATTAGATGTCAGATAATCATAACTACATATTTTCTAATCGTTCTTAGTGGACAAGTGTTAAAACATATGGCTCATATTTAGCTAATCTAAGAAAACAAAATAAATTTATTAAGAGACATGCACATGTAATAGGATTACATAGATATTAATAATTTAATACCTACCTTGCAAAAACATCCTAGAACTTATAGCAAGAGACAACATGTCGTAAGTAGAATTCCATCTTGTGGGAAATCAACCATTAACTTTTTGTAAGGTATTTTTAGTTGATTTAAGACATTAAAAATGATTGAAGTCTCCCCTCCTAATGATTTGTTGGGTCTGAAAAAGATAGTCTATAATATCAACACAGTCAAAGTTAACAAAAGTAAACATCACGGTCAAAGTCATCGGAAAAGTCAAACAGACACGTTCGAGAGGAAGAACGAGACAAGACGTTGAAAATATGTTTGACTAGAAGTTTTATTGTTAATAAATATATTTTATGTTAACAAAATTTATTTAATATTGTTTTAGTTATTTTTATGTTTTATTTGTATTTTCCTTAATTAGTTTAAGTCTTGGGGATGTGTCATTAGTGAATATCATATCCACTATAAATAGTTAAGTGGTAATTAGGGTTTGTAAGCTTGCAAGAGCTAGATTTGAGGGTTTCCATGTAAACACATCTTATGCAAATCATATGGATCAAATAGGGGGTTTTCATGGTGTTCTTGAGTGTTCTTCCAAGTTCTTTATATTTATTTTGATCCAAATCTTCATTGTTATTTGATTGATTCAAATGCTTTGGGAACAACAATATGAATCAGAGCCAAGTTGAATAAAATTTTATTACTGGTTTAAGATTTTGTTGCTGATTGAAGTATATTTAGAGGGAGAAAATGGGGTCTTAGAGAATAAACTAAATCTGAGTTTTGTGTTTATTAATTTTACTGATTTTGATCAGATCTACATCATTTCAGAGCAGATTTACAATATTGTTGGACCAAAAGAACCATGAGCCAAGATCAGGGAAAACCTCTAAGTCCCACATGTCACTGCAACAACTGCTGAAGACTCCCATCAGTTACAGTGTTCTCTTGCTTGAATGTCAGACTCGAGAACATCTGAAGACTCCCATCAGCTATTGTGTTCTCTTGCTTGAATGTCAGACTCGAGAGCATCTTAGCCCCAGCCTCAGCTGTTATGACAAAGTCTGAAGAACAAAGATTGAAGATCAAAGAACTGAAGAACACAGCTAAAGACTCAAAGTACTGAAGACCAAGTACTGAAGTCTGAAGTACTGATCATTCAAGTACTGAAGACTTCAAGTACTGAAGACAAGTACTGAAGTATCAAAAGCTGAAGAACTAAAGAACTGAAGATCTTCTTCCGAAGCACAAAGTCTGAAGACAAAGACTGAAGACAACAACTGATGATATCTATGAAGTCATCAGTTGTTACATCTTCCGAAGTGTTCTATCTTCCGAAGCAAAGTCTGAAGAAAAAGACTGAGGACAAACCGATGAAATCTACTGAATCATCAGTTGTTATATCTTTCGAAGTGTTACATCTCCGAAGCAAGTATGAAGACCAAGTACTGAAGACTCAAAGTTTGTCCCAAAACTGAAGAAGTCTTCTTCAGTTGTTGTGGTGGTTTTTCTTTTTCTGAAGTTTATTTTGTTTCAGTAGTTGTACAACAGCTGAAGAGATGTTCTTCAGCTGTTATAGTATCAGTAGTTTACTTTTGTCAGTACTTAGGAACTTTTGTAGAAGATGTCAGTTGTTGACATCTTCAGTAGTTTTATGTTTTTGTCAGTTGTAATTTGAATATTCAGTGATGTCAGAAAAAGGACATCTGCCCATCCTTTTGCCGCCTATAAAAGGATGGGTAACCATACTGTTTTAATTGCCGAAACGTGCGACCAATAGAACATTTATTGTTTCGCAGAACTCTTCTTCTCTATGTTTATGCTTTTAATTGATATCTTTTATGTTCTTGCTTTAATTGCTAATTAATGTGCTAAATCCGCTGCAAACATAATCTAATTGATCAACCGAGAGGCTGAGATCCTGTCAAATGGTATCAGAGCAGGTTAATCATTGATCGATTTCACTATTGATCATTTGAAACTGCTCTTTGAACTCTCAGTTGATCGAATTAGCAATTTGCAAGAATTAGCCTAGAGAGTGAGTTTCTACTGTTTCCGGCCAAAATCTTGAGGTCTTTTGGTGGTTTTGAGTTACGTTTGTCGTGTTTAAACTTGTTTTTGACTAAAACCTGAGATGACAACACCACACCAATGATCCTCACAATACTGGTTCCGCAACCAAGCCTCCGATGCTGGTTAGGAAAGAGTATAAGATATGGCAAAGACGTATGCTACACCACTTGGCTGTCAACAGTGCTGGTTGTTGGAAGTCAGTGGTGCATGGGCCATACAAGCCTATGGTGAGCGTCCCGGAATCTAATGAACAGGTTGCGAAGAAACTGAACAATACTCGGACGAAGATCTAAAGCTGTTCGAAATTGATGCTAGAGCCCATGGAATTTTAGCCATGGCCATTCCAAACGAGATATATTCAGGGCTCTTGCATCATGAGTCTGCTCATGACCTATGGGTTGCTCTAAAGGAACAATTGGAGGAACTGATTCGGTCTTAGCAAACAATAGGGAAATCCTCGCCCAACAATATGAGACATTCTCATATAGAAAGGGTGAGACTTTGACCCAGCAATATGAGCGGTTCTCTTGTTTGATCTCTAAGCTAAAGATGGTCAAACAAGAGTACTCCAAAATCCAGATGAACAACAGGTTCCTCAGGTCACTGCCTGAGAGATGGGACACTATACCATTGTCCTACGCTCCAGTGCTAATCTGAAAACTCTATCTCTCACCCAACTTCATGGGAAGTTGCTCACTTTTGAGAGGGAGATAGAGCAAAAGAGGAAGCTGTCCTCTTCTGGCAAGCTCGCTGATGACTTGTCCAAGGTAATGCGCCTTGATGAGTCATGAGTCAGAATATGCTTCATCAGAAAGTTTTTATGATGAGCATATTGATTTCTCTACCAACTCAGAACAAGCTTTTGTGGTGTTAGTAGTTCAGGAGGTGGTGGTGACAACTTGTGTTTTCTGATGGAGGATTGAAGGGCATTCCAGATGATGATCTGGAAGAGATGGATATTTTGAACCAAATGGCAATAAATATCCGCTCTCAGAAGTTCTACAAAAGAACTGGTAGGAAATTCCCAGGACTCTCTGGCAAAACCAAAGTTGGTTTTGACTAGAGCAAGTTGAGGTGTCACAAGTGCCAAAGGCTTGGACACTTTGCAAGAGAGTGTAGATCATCTGGATCTAACTCATCTGCACCCTTTGTGACTTTTCCAGCAATAGCTCACAGCACAAAGGCAACCTCCTACAGTTCTTCCCATCCATCTTAGGCACAAGCACCACCTGCTTATTTTGTGCCACAGGGTCATATGCCATATCTTACCCCTGTACTACATGCCTCAGTCTGGTCAAACTCAAGCACCCTCGGCTCAACCACCTCATGCTCTTCAGAGCCCAATCTCCCAATCTCATCATCACACAAACCTCAACAACAAAGCTTTTTCACCCCAACTGCTGTTGACTGGAGTAGTCTACCAGAAGAGCTATCTGGTCAGGAACCACTACTCCAAGGTGCTGGTCAACATGGTGGTGACCAACCTTTGGAAATCTTGCTCTGATGGCCCTTGATTCTGTTGAAGGGTCATCATCCAATGCCTCATCTCAGGTATCCACTGAGGCAAAAGCCAAGCTTTGTTCAGAATCATGCATAGCAGCATTTGCTTCTATTAGAGAAGCAAATGTAGCTTAATAGATAAAAATCTTGAGCTTGAGCAAACAATTTCTAAAAGAAAAGCTGATTTGAGGTTGTTCTAAAAGATAAAAAATGATGAGATTTACAAGCTTAAATGCCAAATCAAAGATGCTAAAGCTAGGAAGATGTACTTCTAGAGAAGTACAAAGACCTCAAGGAAACTCTTGCAACCACCCAAGTTGAGTGTGATCGATGGGTGCAATCATGCAAGGGTTTTGAAATGCTTTCAGTAAGCAATCAACTTCCAATGTGAAGTTTGGCATTGGTTATAATCACACTGCTCCTCCCTCAGATTTCACTTCAAGAGCAGAAGTTGAGTCTGATGAGGAGAGCAATAGCCAATCCTTCTTATCATGTGACCTACTATCCTCTGAATCAGCATCTTCAGAGATAGATGTCAGCATTTACAATGGTTCAAATGCTGACTGTCACATGACCAAAAGGCTGATCAACTTAGGAATTGTCACTAGAAGTACTGAAGGTACTGGAGAGCATGTGACAACATCTGAAGTTCAAACCTCAAATACTGTTAGCACTAAAGAGAAGAAAACTAACAGTAGGAAAGGCTTGAAGACAGCTAGAGAGGATACCAGGGAAAGCAGGCACTAGGAAGAAAACTGCTAGTACTGATGACAAACAGCTGAAGAACAAGTCTTCAGCAGTTAAATCCTCTTCAGCTGATGATTAGCATGAGATGAAGAAAAAGCCATGTAAAATATGTGGCTTGTTCAATCATCTTACTGATGATTGCTGGTACAAAAGGGGTTCCAACTCAAACAGAAGGAGAAAATTACTGAGAGCATCAATAAAATGAAGAATGAGTTTGAAACCAAGTTTGTACTAGCAACATCCAAGCCTGAAATCCCTAAGCCCAAAGCTAAATCTAAAAAGAAGGTAGGGATAACTCAGGCAACAGCTGAGGCTGCTCAGAAAAAGATGGTACAACATAGGAACTCATCATCAGCAAACTCCAATGTGTCTGAAGAGCTGAAAGCTTTATCACAGAATCAGACACAGTTGGTGATGATGGTTCGGCAGCTAGTGGGAAGAGTCAACCACTTAGATGCACCTGTGTTGAAACCACAGAAAAGGAAGCCCAAGCCAAAGGGTTCCTCTTCTGTACCATCTTTTCACCTCAAGCTGTCACACAAAACACACCTGTTAGTGCTGCACCTGTAGCTAAGAACAGACCCAAAACCAAGTAGGTTTGGGTCTCCAAGACTAACTAACACATGGCTGTGTTTGCAGGTTCTTCAACATGCCATAGAAGCATCTGTATGTAGACAGTGGAGGATCCATGCACATGACAGGAAGCAGCTTCCTCTTAATGACTACTCTCAAGGAAAGAAGGGATTTGTTTCTTTTGGCAATGATGCAAAGGGTTAAATGTCGGAAAAGGCTTTGTTTCCAATGGGAAATAAGTTTGATGATGTAACCATGTGGAGAATCTCAAGTACAACCTCTTGAGTGTCAGTCAAATGTGTGACAAAGGCCATGATGCCCTTTTCACAAGCCAGAACTGTCGGATTCTGTCATCCAAGTTCTGAGTTTGATTGACAAGGCATGGATGAACACACTCTCCTGAAGGCCAACAGGACAGGAAGAGTGTATGCCTTAGATCTTTCCAAAAAGATGGATCTAAAATGCCATCCTTGCCTATTCTCCAAGGCATCTCCTCAAGAGTCTACACTATGGCATAGAAGGCTAGGTCATGTTATTTCAAGAACATGAATCAGTTTATAAGCCATGGTTAGTAAGAGGTTGCCTCTGAAGGAGTTCAAGTGTGAAGATGACTGCACTGCTTGCTTGAAAGGAAACAACACAAAGTTTCATCCCTTCAATAGAAGAACCAAAGTCCACTGCTGCTTACAACTTCTGCACTGGATCTCTTTGGTCCTGTCAGAGTAATGAGCATGGCAAAGAAGAAATACTGCCTGGTAATTGTGGATGATTACTCCAGGTTTGTATGGACTTTCTTCTTGCACTCCAAGGATGAAGCAGCAAAGACAATAATGAACTTTGTGTTACAAGTAGAAAAGCAGTATTCCTACAGGTCAAGTGTGTGAGGAGTGACAATGGACAGAATTTAGAAACCACACACTTGATGACTTTACCTGTCCAAGGGAATTAGAAGGCAGTTTAGCATTCCTAGAACTCCTGAGCAGAATGGAGTGGTGGAGAGAAAGAACAGGACCCTCATTGAAGCAGCAAGGTCAATGTTGGCTGACTCTGGGTTGCCACTGACCTTTTGGGGAAGCTGTCAATACAGCTTGCTATGTACAAAATAGAGCTTTAGTAAATAAGAGGTTGATGAAGACCTTATGAAGTTCTTCATCACTTGGCCCTCTTATTTCATTCTTTAGAGCCTTTGGGTGTCCATGTTTCATTCTCAACACTAGCAGCCCACTCCATAAGTTGCTAGTAAGGTGGATGCAGGGTACTTTGTTGGTTATTCATCAACTTGCAAGGCATACAGAGTCTTCAACTGTAGAACCAAGGGGGTTGAAGAAACTCTGCATGTTAAGTTCAATGAATCTCCAAAGGACAAGATTCCACAAAACCCTGTGGAGTTGTTTGATCTGGACATACTGCAATATGTTCCTTATCAACCTCCATCTGTTGAGCCTGTCAACAGATCTCACCTGGTGGTACTGATGATGATGTAGTCAGTACTCACCTCTTCAGGATCAGTGACAACCTGCCTGAGTCCACTGAACCTATGCTCCTGTAGCCTCAGCAGCTCTATCCACTACAAATGCTGATGAGATTTCTGCTTGCTCTACTTCGTTTGAGCTGCCATCCTTACATGGTTTCAGGAATCTCCATCACCATCTGTTGCTGCTGATGGGTCTACAAACACTTGCACAGATATCATAGTTATCAAGAGCTCAAGAATCACCCCACTTCAAATCATTGGTGATATCCATGCTGGAGTTTCAACCAGGAATCAGTGTCCAACTTCTGCTTCTATGCTCTTTCATCAGTCAGCAAGAGCCAAAGAACTATCATATTGCTTTAAGAGACAATGGTGGGTGGAAGCTATGCAGCTTGAGCTTCTTCAATTCAAGAAACAACAAGTGTGGGAGCTTGTTCCATTACCCAAAGATAAGTGTGCTATAGGCACCAAGTGGGTATTTAGGAACAAAACAGATGAGAAGGGCCAAATGTCAAGAACAAGGCAAGACTGGTAATCAAGGGTTCGCACAGGAAGAAGGCATCGATTATGATGAGACCTTTGCACCTGTGGCCTGACTGGAAGCAATCAGACTCTTCTTAGCTTATGCTGCCTTTCACAGTCTTAAGGTTTATCAAATGGATGTCAAAAGTGCCTCCTATATGGGAAAATAAAAGAAGAGGTCTATGTGTCAACCACAGGCTTTGAGGACAAAAAACATCCTGATGGGTGTACAAGCTTGATAAGGCTCTTTTATGGGCTGAAGCAAGCATCTAGAGCCTGGTATGAGACACTCTCAACCTTTCTTCTAGAGAATAAGTTCACTAGAGGCACCATTGATAAAACCTTATTCATCAAGACTGTGGGACAACATAAGCTCCTTGTTCAGATTATGTTGATGACATCATCTTTGCATCCTCTGATCCAAAGTTGTGTGATGAATTTACAAAGCTTATGAAGCTGAGATTTGAAATGAGTGCTATGGGAGAATTACAGTATTTTCTGGGTTTGCAAATCAAACAACTGGATGATGGAATCTTCATCCATCAGTCCAAGTATACCAAAGAGTTGTTAAATAAGTTTGATTTACAATCCTGTAAGCCCTGTTCTACTCCCAAGAGCAGCATCACACAACTAGATGTAGATCAGAAAGGTAAAGCGGTTGATGAAACCTTTACAGATGTATGATTGGGTCCTTGATGTACCTTACAGCTTCTAGACCAGACATCATGTTTTCAACATGTGCTTGTGCTAGATTTCAGGCTGCACCTAAAGAATCCCATTTGATGCAGTCAAAGGATCTTTAGATATCTGCAAGGTACCCAATCACTAGGTCTTTGGTATTCAGCTGGGCATCTTGCAAATTAGTGCTTTCTCTGATAGTGACTATGCAGGATGTATAGTCACCAGAAAATCCACTTCTGGTGGTTGCCAATTCTTAGGCAATTGTTTAGTTTCTTGGCAGAGTAAGAAACAAACATCAATTGCTACATACTGCTGAAGCTGAGTATTGCTGCTGCAAGTTGTACCTCTCAGATACTATGGCTTCAGAACCAACTTCTGGATTAGGCATTGCACTGAGACTAAGACTACTATTGTTAATAGGATTGCTTCAGCTCTCTGATTGTTTAGAATCCAGTCATCCTCAAGAACCAAACATATGAGATCAGAGACATTTTATCAGGGATTGCTATGAGAAAGGTCTGATTGATCCTAAGTTTGTGCCTAGTGCTGATGAGCTTGCAGACATTTTTACTAAAGCCTCTAGATAGTGCCACATTCCAAAATTGGTACTAAGGCTTGGTATGCTGCAGCTTGATTGATTTGACCTATGCTGGTACTCTTAGTTCACAACTACTGAAGAGCAAAGGTCAAATACAAGTACTGATGAGTAATTAGTCTTCAGTGTCTTCAGCTCTTTCACAACTACTGAAGACTAAAATGACTCAAAGTACTGGTGTACATTATTTATTGAAAAAATAACTGTAGTGAGGTGGATTACAACTACTGATGTATGATTTTCAAATAAATAAGTACTGAAGAACAAATTTTGCTCATAAGTACTGATGTGTAATCTTACACAATACTGAAGACAAAATTTGTTCACCAGCTCTGAAGAATATTCATCAGCACTGTGAACATCTGATCACAAAGCTGAAGGCATAAATATTCACAAGAGCTGAAGGGTCGATGAAACATCTGAAAGTCAGCCAAAGAGCTGATGAGTAAGTGTGGAGGCTAGTATGAAACAACTGATTTGACGGAAACAGCTGATGAGTAATTTCTCATCAGCTGATAACAACAGCTGCTGTTTCATACACAAACAACTGAAGGACAAAACCATGTCTTCAGTAGTTCACAACTACTGACATCAGTAGTTCACAACTACTGAAGGCTAACACCAAGTCCTCAGTTGTTTACAACAACTGAAGCAATACCATGTCTTCAGTAGTTCACAACTACTGATTAACTACTGAAGGCTAACACCAAGTCTTCAGTTGTTCCAACGTCTGAAGAAGAATACTAGGTCATCAGTAGTTCATAACTACTGACGACTGACAGTAACTCTTCAGACGTTTACAACATCTGAAGGACAAAACCAAGGTCTCAGTAGTTTCAACTACTGAAGACTAATACCAAGTCCTCAGATGTTACAACCACTGAAGGTTAAAACCACATCATCAGTCGTTACAACAACTGATAACTGACACCAAAACCTTCAGTAGTTTCCTTTCAACTTTGGCCTACCTTATAAAATACCCCACCTTCAGAGCATTTACTCCACTTGCCCTAATCTTACAAAAACCTCTGAACTTCCCATACACCATTAATGACGACCATGCAACTGAAACTTCGACACAACTGTGTCGCTCATCTCACCAAATCGCCATTATGGCCTAAGTTTCACAATGCCGTTGATCTGATGATAGATTCTCCATACAAAACGGCTTTTCTCCTGAACCCCACTATATACACCGACTCCTTGGCAGAGTTTTGGACAAATGTAACCGTCCAAACGGAGAGCAGGATGGTGAGGTCTCTCTCCGGTCCTCCGTCAACGGCCAACCCGTGTTTACCACTCCAGCTACCCTACGCCAAACCCTAGAGCTGGAGGATGCCACTCACCCAACTTCCTACCCAAAGGTACCTTGGATCTTCATTCACATCCCATGACTACCAGGGTAACCTCTCAGCCTCCACCTTGTTGAAGAAACACTTCCCTGACCCTCAACGATGATCTTCCACATGGTGAACGTGTGTCTGGCTCCAAAACCTCTTCGTGGGACCAGGTCAACAAGGTGGCAACAGGTATGTATTCTATCCTTGAGAAACAACCTCTAAATTTACTGATATTTTATTTTTGGAACTCAAGGACATGGCCACAAAACCTTTTTCTAATCGTTGGAACTTGTATCCACGGTTCATAATGGCCATGATCGAAAACCAGCTTCAGGCTGAGGGACTAGTGGCACTGGGGTCCCTGCCATGGCTGTTCAAGCCGAGGTATACTCCAGGCACAACACTGACCACACACTCAAACAGGCTGGCCGGCTGCGAAAACCCACGCAGCGGAAACCCACAGCCTCCACCTCCAATCCAAAGTCCCACCAAACCAAAAGCCAAAAAGAAGCCAAAAAGGCTACTCAGGGAGATGAGTCCCCTGAGGATGCCCCTGCAACACAAAGGCAGGATGGCCTGCTGGTTCGATTCTCCCAGCAGGTACCACGACTCACCACCACAACCGCACAGGCTTCCTCTCAACAGGAGCCTGATGTAGCCAACATTGGGGCAACCACATTACTGGGGTCTATCTCACTTGAGAAGACTACCATTAAAGAGCACAGTCCTCCCCATGTGCACACTGCTTCTAGCCATCTACTGATGAGACCGCCCCACTAAGCCCAACATTGGCAATAGCCAAAGTGCTGACGATCTGAGCACTCCACCCTCTCCCCAGAAACCTATTCACCTGGGGAGACTCCAAACGAAGAGGGGGTGGGTACAGTGCCGATGGGAGCCCACAGCACAGAGAATCAGTTCAATTCCCAGTGTGGCTAGGGAGATAGAACAATCTGGTGAGGCTGCCACTTCCCCTACATCAACATCTGAGCAGGGTGAAGCTGGTAACATCACTAAGACCTCACCAGAGGCAACTGCCGATGATGGATCCAATCGGAGGCTAGAAGTCCCCAGTACCATGAAAAAGGGCACATGCTATTACTGAGCCACACTCAGGGCATGTACATCCTGATATTGTCAGGAGGTCAGGTGATTCAGCTCATGCTGATGATGACCTGAGCTTCTTCTATGATGTAGTAGCTCAAAACACTATCCTAGAGGATGAGATAAGCAGACTTAAAGAGCTGCTTGCTCAAATGACTCAGGATAGAAGTCCATCTGCCACCACTACCCCACAGATGGCACCTTCACCCGAAGATCTCATAAACACTGAGCCACTCCACAAACTCGGCCACCAGCCCCTGCTTCTGGCACTAGCTCAGGGTCAGAACCCCCCTGAGCAGCTGGATGCTATCCTCCAAAAATCCCTACCTCTCATCACACCCATGCTTAAAGACTTAGTCATTCAAACCCTGATGAGAGGCTTCCCCATACATACAACCCATGGTGGAGGTTGCCATTTCTAAGGCACTTACTGATTGTCAAACCCCAACCAATGCACCCAAAAAGGGGGAGACATCAGTGCAAGTCAAGAGGAAGGGGTGAGGAGGAGGTAGAGGCAGAGAAAGAGGTGGTGGTTGAGAGGGAGTTGGTTGAGGAGACTAGGAAGGTGAGGGAGAAAGGAAGAGGAAAGAGAGGGAGGTTGAGCAAATTGAAGTGGCTGACATCCAAAGGATTTCAGTGTCACTTATAAGAAAAAGGGAGAGGAGGGAAAGATGGTGGCTGACTCTGATCTAGCAGCCCTTGTCAAGGAGGCTGATGCTGAACACAGCAAATCAATGGATTCTGCCATTGCTCAGCTGTTCAAGCAAGTCTTTGACAAGGACACTGCCCTGCTAGATCAGGAGATCAGGAAAATGGAAACTAGGGAGATAAACTACCGTTGGTCTACTTATAGCCAAGAGGATCAAAAGAAATTCGAGGCTATGAGTAGATTCATTTCGAAGTATCTGGGCAGGCCAGTCCTTGATGTAAAAGCATGGACCAGGGACAGACTCTTGGCAATAACCACCAAGATCTGTTCGGCTGGTGATTTCACTAAGGGACTGGTCGCAGAGGCCCTTTCTGAAGCAGGTGCTGGGAACAGGACATGCTAGTAAAACAGACCAAACCAGCCCTTATCTCTAGGTTACTAGCAGTGCCTGCCAACATCCCCACACAAACACCCCACCACCCACTGAACCAACCCCTTCACCACCAAAACCGCAGCCAATGATCACCCTTGGTGAAGAAGAGAAGGGTGTTGAGGCTGCAAGGAGAAGAAGATGAGGAGGATGAGGAGGATAGTCTGCCAATTTCAGCAGTTATACCTCTACCCAAAGCCAAACCACAAACCATCACTCCCACCTCACAGCAGGACACTGTGAGGGTAAAATTAGAAGAGGAGGAGCAGCAAAGGCGACATGATGAGGAAATGCTGAAAAGCATTAACAAATGCTATGCTGCTTTACTCTATAATGAAATGCAAAAGGAAGCTCTGAGATTATTCACCTTAAAACAACCTATCAATATGAAAGGGAAAAGGTGAGAACTTGGCTGACCCAAGGGTATCTCAAAGATAGTCAAAAAGGACATGCCTGTGAGATACAAGAGCCAACTAAAGAGAATCGTAGATGAAGTGATCTCTGTGGCTTTTGTAATAACACCCTGGGAATAGTAGAGGAATTCGAGAAAGCCTATAGAGCGGCCAATCACCCTTTACAATGCTAGATGATAGGGTGGTTAGGAAGGGTCTGGTCTATAAGAGGCTTGAGAATTTCCATAGGAATGAGCTCAACCTGTTGTTGGGGTAAACATCCTGATGAGTTTGCATACAGGCAAACCACAACACTTGAGCTCAAAAATGGAAGACAGGTCAAGTTCATCTCAGAGCTGTACGGTCGGGAGGGATTGTTTGATGGTGTGCCTGAAGATCTATCCAAAGAAGAGCAGATGATCTTTCTTCAGGCCTACACCGAGAATCCTACCGGCTTGTACATGGGAGGTAGATCTCATGGATGGGACAACAGCTCTGTGTCCAATTCCCAAGACAAAGCTCCCATCCATACTTAGCCAAACAAACACTTGAGACTACCTCTCTGCCAGTGCTTATCTGGGTCAACTTCTAATCTGATCTAGAAGAAATAGACCAATCATTATGCCATCAATAAGTGGGACATCCAATAATTAGAGTTTTGGCTGCATTGTTCAGGGGGATCAGGAAAAACTCTAAGTCCCACATGTCACTGCAACAACTGCTGAAGACTCCCATCAGTTACAGTGTTCTCTTGCTGATGTCAGACTCGAGAACATCTGAAGACTCCCATCAGCTATTGTGTTCTCTTGCTTGAATGTCAGACTCGAGAGCATCTTAGCCCCAGCCTCAGCTATTATGACAAAGTCTGAAGAACAAAAAGATTGAAGATCAAAGAACTGAAGAACAACAGCTAAAGACTCCAAAGTACTGAAGACCAAGTACTGAAGTCTGAAGTACTGATCATTCAAGTACTGAAGACTTCAAGTACTGAAGACCAAGTACTGAAGTATCAAAAGCTGAAGAACTAAAGAACTGAAGATCTTCTTCCGAAGCACAAAGTCTGAAGACAAAGACTGAAGACAACAACTGATGATATCTACTGAAGTCATCAGTTGTTACATCTTCCGAAGCTGTTCTATCTTCCGAAGCAAAGTCTGAAGAAAAAGACTGAGGACAACCGATGATATCTACTGAAGTCATCAGTTGTTATATCTTCCGAAGCTGTTACATCTTCCGAAGCCAAGTCTGAAGACCAAGTACTGAAGACTCAGAGTTTGTCACAACAACTGAAGAAGTCTTCTTCAGTTGTTGTGGTGGTTTTTCTTTTTTTTTTTTCCGAAGTTATTTTGTTTCAGTAGTTGTACAACAGCTGAAGAGCATGTTCTTCAGCTGTTATAGTATCAGTAGTTTACTTTTGTCAGTACTTAGGAACTTTTGTAAGAAGATGTCAGTTGTTGACATCTTCAGTAGTTTTATGTTTTATCAGTTGTAATTTGAATATTCAGTGATGTCAGAAAAGGACATCTGCCCATCCTTTTGCCGCCTATAAAAGGATGGGTAACCATACTGTTTAATTGCCGAAACGTGCGACCAATAGAACATTATGTTTCGCAGAACTCTTCTCTCTCTTCTCTGGTTTATGCTTTAATTGAAATATCTTTTATGTTCTTGCTTTAATTGCATAATATGTGCTAAATCCGCTACAAACATAATCTAATTGATCAACCGAGAGGCTGAGATCCTGTCAAATATGATATCATATTTTACATCTACAAATAGATTTCTACAAGAAATTAAAAAAAATGAAGTTTAAAGGTGTTCTCTTTCACACACACTGTTTATGTCCTTGGTGTTCCTGGCAGCCCTTGATGAACCTTCAAATCTTCATCCGATGAGTTTGCTCTATATGTGGGTGATTTGGGTATGTATTGAACGAAAGTTCTAGATTCCTAGCGAACATATTGGTTTTCCAGCGAACTTCCCGGCGAATTTGCATTTTCCTGCGAACTTCCGGCGAATTTGCATTTTTCAGCGAACTTCCCAGACAATTTGAATTTTTCCGGAGAAGTTTCCGGCGAATTTACCAGCGAATCTATCTTTATACCCAGCGAAATTAAGTGTTCCATCACAATCACCTCCACAAAACCCTAGCCACAACCACCATCTGCGACCCCCTCATTTCTTCTTTAGAATACTAAAAACTGCCATCACCACCGCCACACGACGACGAGCACCTTTCTCCTCTAGATCCAACACCACTGATCAAACCAAACCCTAATCTCACTCAATTGACAAACCCTTTTCCTTAATCAATCACCCTAATCTTCTGCTATTCACACACTCCTTCATTATCAACACTTACGACACATAATTGATTATGCACTTTAATAGGCTCCCTCACCTTCCCACTCATGACCGACCACGCAGCTAACATACCTCTACAGCCTAAGCCACCAAACTCCATAAACCCGACAGTCATTAACGTAAACCCACAAGTGAAAGGGGGTTGAGGTGGTGCATGTTCATGGGAGAAGGATGCGACCGACCGCTTCTGGTTCAAGGAGGTTGAGGGTTCTAAAAAGATTCTCGAGGCTGACCTGTTTTGCTAGCCACGGGCTACCTTGGTCCTGAATCGATAATATTGGACAAACTAGGATTGGAGAAGGACGGGAGATTGAATGTGAAGGCGGAGTACGAGCGGTTCTCGACAAACATGAATGGTGTATTTACGATCGGTGATTACAGGAGAGGGTAGTTGTTGGTGATTGGGAAATGGCATCTGAGAGTGTGTTTGTATGGTGGCATAGTGATTTAGGGTAGTTGTATGGTGTTTGAGTACAAGGGTAGAATTGGAAAGTTGATACTGGTGGTGTGTAAGTGAAGACCTCAAAACTAGGGTTAGAGGATATTGGAGAAGTCTTTAGGTGTAGGGTTAAGGTTTCAGTTGTAATTGGGCCGGGACTGTGCGTTGCTATGGGTTGAATCCAAAAACATATAAAATCAGTTGTAGCTGGGACAAATTCTGAAGGGGCGAAAGTGTTGTCTTCAAAGAGGGTCAGGTAGAAATTAAATAATTTAAATTGGGCTGAGCATTTATCAAGATATTAAGCCGGGAGTTAATTTTTTTTTTAAATCACTAGGTCTCGTTTTATATAATTAGATCATATTTTGACAAAAAGTATTGTGTTCCAGAGGAGAAATTCCAACGATATTAAAAATTATTAATTATTTTTCGGGGTAGAATATTCAACATTTATTGGGAAAAATATTTCTATTGAGGGGTTAGTTGTTTAAATTTTGTTTTAAATTAAAATGGCTTTTTCAGAAGTCTTTAATTCCTTCAAATCAGATAATCTAATATTGGCACAAAGTCGGTTTGATTCTTTTACAGCTATTAAAGATGAAAAAGTATCTAATTTTGTTGATGGATTGTTATGGTGGCAAGCAACCTGAAGGAGTATGATGACCAGTTAGGAAACCATAAACAAGTCACAAACTTTGGGCTTTTTTCCTCCACAGTGGAGTCTACAAGTTAGATTGTTAAAACAGGAAAGAAATTTTGCTGACTATAAACTCATAGAAGTTATAAACAAATTGAAGTCATTTGACATGGAATTAAAAAGAAGAGAGTACAACCAATTCATGTATAGTGGTGTATCTTCAAGTGTTAAGATCAAAGAAACTAAAGAAGAAGTCAACCATGCATTGATGGCTGAGTTGGTAAACAATGATAAGGATTCTGTTGAGGCTTGGATCCTTTCAAAAATTCAGGTGTGATACTCAAAGTGAGAGTGTTGGTGATGTTAATGCTTATGCAGCTGGTGTCAAGTTCAGAAGCAACAGGATAGTGACATAGATGAGGTGAAGCTGGAGGTTCAGGATAAAGAAAAGCTAGAGGAAGGTGAAGCTGAGGAAGCTAAGAAGATAGATGAGGAGGATGAATATAAAAAGAACACTCCCGTATGTCAATGTGAAAAAGCCCAAGTTGAAAAGATAGTTACGGGACTCCCTTATGAGATAGTTCAAGACATGTTGTCTCCTCCCTTCAAAATTCGTTATTTGGAGTTTATAAAGCTATCAAATTATTGTTAGAAAATGAAAAAGGATTAAAACAATAAACAAAGATTTTAAAATCAATGAGTACAAAATTTTATCAAACTAAGAGAGGCTTTAAAAGAAAATGATCTTTTAAAAAGAATATTTTAGAAAAGAATGTCGAGATTAATGTTTTGAGCGAACGTGTCATATTAGCTAGATTGGTGACTAGCAAGCTTAAATTAAACTTGACAAATGGGTGATATCAAGGATGAAATAGGAAGAACTATTCTGTAAGCAAAGGGAAGCAAGAATCAAAGGGGTGTGGGATGTGGTGAAACTTCATATGTTTATCCTCCTCCTAGAACATATTGTTACTCTCCTATGCCTCAACCTGATCCATCTAATGGTTGATTGAAGCTGTAGATACTAACAGTTTACATGCAGGTTTAAGCTATATTAATCGTAAAGAGGTTCGAGATGAATATGATTTTTCTGCAGGCTTTGGACTCATCAAGCAAGGATTTGTTATGCAAAACGATAATTCCACCTCTGATGCTTTAAATCCAGTATCAAGTGTTTCCCATAATTCTTTAACAAATTCAAAATAGGTAACATCCCATCTTTTGTTCCTGTCAGGTTTGTCAAAGAAGGAGCAACTGTGGAATTATCAAGCAATCAAAACTCAACAAGTGGGATCAATCAAGATCCGATGGAACCAGATCTATGTATACAAGATTGGACTAGCTCAGATGATGAATAAAAAGTCATTAAGTCACCTGAATTGTCAAGTCTTAAATGCATCCAAAAGTTGAATCAAGACCTACATGGATGCCATCTCTAAATGCTAAACAAATCAGCAGTTCTTCCAAAACTCAGCAAAAGCACTCACCATCTTCATCTGCTATCTATCAAGCTCATCACAATCTGACTCCAAGTCTACCAGGTCACCAGTCTTTCAAAAAGGTGAAACTCAGCTGAAACTTTCTCGGAAGAATATTCAGTTCTCATCTCCTGGAACAACGTCAGAGAAGGCTCCACCCTCTCCTACTTTCCATGGGACAACAAAGAACCAAAAGTTTTTAAGGCTTGCTTTAGATGTGGAAAAGAAGTCATGTGCTAAGAAGTGCCTTCAAGTTCCAAGAAATGCTTCAGATGGTAAAAGCAAAACAAATTGCTTCTTCGGATCAGAGTCTAGAAGGAATGTGCAAGATGGTAAAGACAACCAGGGTTGCTTCCTGGATTCCAAGTCAAAAATCACATATCTTTGAATGGTTGGATGATGAACATTCCATCCAAACCTCTCATGTGAAGCTGGTTTCACATGATTCAAAGATGAAAAAGGCCAAAGTTTCAAAATCAAAATCTCTTCCTTCGGGTCTTAAAAATAAAATGATTTTCAAATTAATTCTTTCAAATCAAAAGTAATTGAACAGAAACAAATGGAAAATAAATAAAGGTTGAAAAGATAAATGATTTTTTATAAGGGTGTGTGCTTAAGCAAGTTATGTACACCGATAAAAATCGAACACCCAGGACTACGATTGTTTAGGTCCCCCTTTCTAACTAATCTGTTAAAGAGTGTAGGAATAGTTCAGGAGGACTGTTAGTAATCTGGTTTATCGACAGAGAATGTTTCTCACTCAAATTTGAGGCGGAACAAACAGGTTATGGTTTGGTATCTTATCCACATTTGGATCCTTATCTACATTTTCACACATCATTTCATAATAACTGCATTTCTTGATAGTTCATTCTAATGCTTCATTAGAGTAAAATGGAAGACAATTTCTTGGTGATTTTCTTTTTAGTTAGTATAGAATGTGTACGTAAATAAAATTTAGGGGGAGAGTAGTAAAAGAAAAGAACAAAAAGATTTAAATTTTATAGTTAATTAGTTGCTTTAGGTTATAAAATAAAAAAATTGAGAACTTGATTTGGGATGAATGAGAAATGATAATATATTTTCTTTGTATGCTTGTTTGCATGACTTGTACTTTGTGAGAAATGATAGTACCCATTGTAGATGTCTGTATCACTTAAAATTATAAAATCTGAAAATGACCGTTTCATTATATGATATGCTTGGTAGGCTAGACCGAAAAGGAAGTATACAGTGATTTGTAGCCTAACTAAAGCTTTAGAATTCGGTGATAAGGATTATTTCAATGACATCTCGGCCTGCACAAATTTTCAAGTCTTGTAAAAAACGGGTTGAGAGTATCTGACTTCTGCCTGATCCCTTCAATTCCCAATCACCCTCACCTTACCCCTGAATGACGCTTCTTGTAAGCTCTTCAAAATCCTTTTCGTGCTATCTCGTCTGCTATGCGGAAGCATTGACCAGGAGTGATGATCTTCTCTGTTATACGTAAGTATAGACCTAAAGCTCTCATAAGCACGCTCAGATGATCATCTCCTCTGTTATACGGAAGTATAGACCTGGAGCGGTCATCATCTATTTCCCCTTCAAATAATATCACAATGATTCTAACATCAAAGGTCATTATTGAAAGCTCCACCAAATACTTATACATATATATGACATTCGCAATGGTCCTCAAATGATCATTGTCTATGTCCATCTCAAGAAGTATCGAATCATGAAATCTCAATCTCTATGATTCTCAAATATCATTATCCTTGTGCTTATCAAAAAATATGATCTCACGGAGTCACCCTGTATACTCATAAGACCTGACTGATGACGGATAAGTTCTTTGCTGGATGTCTGTGGGAACTAAGTTACCTGAGCCTCTAATCGAACCTAAAAAATGATAAAATCAGTTCAGGTCACTCGTTGAAAAAAATAAGGCATGGGTTAAATGGACAAACATATCGACAATCATTCATGAACTGTTTTGACTATCAAAAACTTAAAATGTGATTAGAATCTCCATCTGTGTGATCTCACTAACTTGTCGATGTTTAATTATATCTTTGTGCTTTAGTATATCTTGAGAATGTGATTTCATGATTAAATCAATTCTTGGTTCTCAATTATTAATAAAAAAATTATTATTATTAGGTTAGAGTTTTATGATTAGATTTTATTAGTATTAAATTTCTGTTTAGTTTTTCTTAAAATTTAAAATTAAAAAAAATAGAAATCCAGAAAAAATTTCACTTCAAATTATTTTTCGAAGTCTTCCATATTATGCTATTTAAATGATCTCATATTTTCATGCATTTCACGGGAAATTGCACACACAAACGAACATGGTTTCGCTTGTTTACATTCATAGATAAACATGGGTTTATTCGTATTGTTGAAATGATCTAACGAGAAATATGTAGAATGTGTTTGTGTTTGTGGTGTAGTTTTGCTACAAGTGATGACCGATTTCAACTGAGCAAAGTACCAGACCAAAGAACACGTTCTTCAAGTTTGCAGAAGATATCGAGCTAGGATTCCTCCCCTACATCTTCTGAAGCACTCAAGTATAGAGAGTTGGAAAAGCTGTTTCCTGATCATTCACAAAAGATGCACACGAAGAGAGGGAGCATACAAAGAGGAGGAGCCTGTGAAACGAAAGATCTTCAGCAACAAATCATCAATCTAGGGGGAGATTGAAGATTATTATATGGTTGACTTATTGGAACTAAAGATGATACAAGACATTGATAATGATAGACTAAGGGGGAGTATTGTTGGGTCTGAAAAATATAGTCTATATTATCAACACATCAAAGTCAACAAAAGTTTAAAGTCACAATCAAAGTCATCAGAAAAGTCAAACAGACGTGTTCGAGACGAAGAACCGAGACGAGACGTTGAAGATAATATTTGACTAGAAGTTTTATTGTTAATAAATATATTTTATGTCAATAAAATAATTTAATCTTGTATTAGTTATTTTAATGTTTTATTTGTATTTTCCCTAATTAGTTTAAGTATAGGGCTTAACGTGTTATTAATGAATATTATATTCACTATAAATAGTTATGTGGTAATTAGGGTTTGTAATCTTGCAAGAGCTAGATTTGAGGGTTCCATGTAAACAACATCTTCTGCAAATCAGTATGGATCAAATGAGGGTTTTTCATTGATGTTCTTGAGTGTTCATCCAAGTTCTTCATATTTTATCATTTTGATCCGAATCTTCATTGCTATTTGATTGATTCAAGTGCTCTTGGAACAATAAATTTTGATATATTTAATAACTTCTTGAACTTCTTCAATCGAAAAATAAATTTGAAAGACCAAATTCACCTAGCAAGTATAGTATATGTGCAAAACACCTTACATGAAAAAACCTTTCACCACATGAAAGTTTCTTGACCCTAGAAGAATTGGATATCAATGTACTCAATGCCCTAATGTTATATGACGCATTATCCATAAAAAATGAGAAGATCTTCCTCTTAATTTCCCACTCCTTCACAGATTTGTAATTAGCATCTACAATGTCAAGCCCTTTACGTGAAAGAACATGCACAAAACTTAATACGTGATTTTGCAATCCATTATGCTTTATTATAAATATGTACTAAAATAATTAAAATGATGTATAACGTTATAAACTAAATATATAAAAGTATAAGGAATTTCATGAACTTCAGATGTTGATTAATGAAGTGCCCTGTTATAACCATACCAGCCCAAGCAACGTACCAAATCTTATCCATTTGGCTGCAGCACACCTTTAGGCACACACCCCTCGTGGTTTTAAAATGAGTCTGGTTGGGAAGATATCCAGCTCCTTATAAGGAAGATTTCGTTCCCCTCCCCTACCAAAAGCTTCCTTATACGTAGTTGAATAACTTCCCTATAAGACACGTTAAAACTGTAAAGGATGGGAACCTGAAGCTGTGCTACTACCAAAGCAGACAATATCTGGTATAGTGATTGGGCTATTAAATGGTATTAGAGCTAGGGCAGGGCTAGTATGCCAGCGCGGATGCTTGTCTCCCAAGTGGGGGAGGATGTAATTTCCCACATTGGTTAGGAAGAGGAACGAAAGCTTTCTTATATGGCGCTCGATACCTTCCATATCATACGTGTTTAAAACACAAAGGGTGGGGTCCTGAAGGTGTGCCATTATCAAAGTGAGCTACATCTGGTATGATACTTAGGCTGTTACAAACCATATACTCAAAATCTTTGATGTGTTGACTTCCAGTAATTAATTTTCAAACTAATATTTAGTACCTTATTTATAAGGGATTTTACTTTTTTCTTATCCTTTTCATACACCTTAAAGTAATCATATTGTATTGTAGCCCTACTCTCCCTCTCAAACATTGGATTTGTCATCTTTAACATATATATTAACATGTCATCTTCTACCATAGTAAAGGGTTGTTTAGTTTCCATCAACCAATTTGCTATTGATTCTCTTATTATGTTAGCATCATACTTTGTATTGGATTCAATTAACGAACAAGGTTTATTGTATCCCATGCCTACATCAAGTGTTTAAAATTAAGCAATTGATAAGTTCTTATGAACTGCTTGCGTTTCAAGCAATGATTAAATCATGATAACCAGAGGATACCGTAGTAACTTTTAAGCATCATGTCACCATATTCACTAATCTACAAGTTAGATTTCAACAATGGATGATTAAACATTACCAAAATCACCCAAGGAATGATGCAGATGAGAAGCAAAAGAACTCAAACATGGCCAATGTTATCAAAGGTATTCAATATCAGAGGCTCGAACAAGGTGATGTCAGATGAATGATGATGGTGCTCGATATCAGAGGGGATGACGTTGCTGAGGTCGAATGATGATGGTGATGTGACACCTCGGCCTGATGGACTAGTTTTCATGTGAATAAACGAATCAAGATTGTAGATGGATTGATCGAGTTGGAAATTTTCAAAGGAATTGGGATTAGTGGACCATAGTAGACCGCTATGGGTCTTATATATTGGACATAACTATTTGCCAAGAAGGGATATTTGGAAATAGGGAACCAAGTTTGATAGAAAACTACCAAGAAATCGGGATTAGGTCAGCTACGACGGTCTAAAACTCCATGGTCGAACATAACAGTCCACGAGGAATATTTGTTGGACCCTGTAAATATCATGCATGTAAATTCAAGAGGTGGTTGGTGAGTTTTCTATTTTGCCATTGATCAAATAATGATGAACAAAAACAAATGCGGGTGAAGATTAATCAAACGCATTTGTGTTTTTGTACTTTTGACTTATGTAATTCTGATGTAATAGTATTGTCAGGGTATTTTAGTCATAGTACAGCCCATAATGTCAGGTTATAATAGAAAGTTATATTTAGTTTCTTTAATGCTAAACCCTACACCCTACATTGTTTTCTTGAGATATCATATCAATACAAAGACCATTTTATTAGTATATATGATCTATTCATATGATTATTTATTATTGATTGTTGTAATTCTAGTATAATGATTCAATATACTCAATGAGCATATTCGACCCATCAAATTCACAGTCAATCAATATTTCATTCCAATAGTCGATGTTCCATTTTAAAGATGCAAATATTCCTTACTTAAGTTAGAAGTGGATAGATAAGACCAACTTAACGGTTCGCTAAGGTTCCAAGTCGAGTAGATTTAGTTTAAAAGCCAAAAGTCCGATTTTACACTATTTGTCATTCTCGATCTGGCTTATCCCTCTCTACAACGGTCCTGAATCTTTCTCTATGATTTTGGCATTTTGGAAGGCGTATGTGGACAATCTAAGCTCGTATTTATGTTCTTTGAGGTTGTTTTGGCATGGAACTGATGTTTGGAGGCTCAGTTTCATTGGTAAACCTTAATCCTCCTCTAAATGCAAGTTTTGTCTATATATGTGTGAGTATGTGATGCATGAAACTCCATTGTAGTGTTGGATAGCTCAATGGTGGAATCAGGAACGTAAAGAATCAATTGAAAGCTCAAAATTTTTGTGGTAAGGTTATAAACCCCAACATCATGCATCATCATGGATTAAAGGGGTTGTAAGAATTACACTTAGAGGCCGATGCAATCAAAGACCTCTCAGCATGTACATGTGAGTACAAGGAAGTTACATTGCAAGATTTGATATAATTTAATTAATTATGCTAAGTATCAAATCTTCCAAACCCAAAGACCAAATATTTCAAAGCCAAAGATGAAGTCTTCCGAAGCTTGAAAGACAAAGTCTTCTGAATGTAAAGACTGATTTCTTCTAAAGACAGAGAAGACATGCTTTTTCTAAATCACCTTTTGACAAAAGATGACTACTTTTCACAGCCATCTTTGAATACTCACCAACTTAGATGAGTTGGTGAAAAGTCCATACTTTTGTCAAACTGTAGATCAAGATCTTATGTTTGTAACTTTCTACTTTTCTACTTTTATCCTTTTTGTATTAGATAAGGATGTAATCTATGGCATGTCATAGTCACAAGTCAAAAGGCAATCTGCCTTTTGACTCTACATTGATCTTGTTGTCTAGATTAGTGTTTTCGACTGGCCTTCAAAGTATGGCCAGCTGTAGGATGTAGTATAAAGTATAGCAAGTACTTGTAATTTCCATGTAAGCTTTGTAACACTTGTAAGAACTTGAGAGCAACATACATCATTTTTGAAAACCATATTATCTTGCTCTTGTTCAGTTCTTTACTTGTGTTCTTTGTTTCATCAAAAGCTTGTTCCCTATTTGATCTACTAATTGTTCCAACTCTCCTAACATTGTGAAACTATTGCATCGACCCCTTTCACCGGTCCTTTAATTAGTACAAGAGTATTTTAGGCTTTTGATTGTAGGATCTCACCATCTTAGATCACTTTAGTTTCACAAAACATTTATCACCTCAAATGGCAGCTCTCTTGAAGGCTGATATGGAAACCGGTACCATGACAAAGTCTCCATTGATCACTCCTGATTACTTTGATACTTGGTGCCAATGTATAGAAGGGTTTATCAATTCTCAAGATAGTTGGGTGGAGATCTATTGCTGAAAGACCTTATATCCCAAGCACCTCTTCAGCCATTGCTGGACGTGGGATGATTCCTAAGGAAATGGCTGACTATTCTAAGGAAGATTAGAAAAAATTGGTGTAGATTAGAAAGCCATGACCACTCTTCAAATTGCTCTTCCAAACTCTATATAAAGAGGCTTTAGGACGTGCGAAAATGCTAAGCAACTATGGGATGCACTAAATATCATGTATGAAGGGTCTGGGAAAGCAAAGGAAAACAAGAAGGACATCATAAAGTAGCAGTTTGAAAACTTTTCCTACAAGTCAGGTGAAACTATGACTAAACAATCCTACAAGTATGTTGATATTATAGATACTCTCATGGATGTTGGAGTCAAGCTTGAGAATAGGGATATTATGAGGAAGTTCATGTTCTCTCTTCCCAGACAATGGACTCACTACTATTTAACCATTAAGAGAACTAAAAACCTCACTACTCTTACTCTCATAGAGCTGTGTGGTATCCTCAGTGGCCACCAGATGGAGATGAACATGCAAAATCCATCAAGCAGCTAGTTTAGCAATCTATAGAGTTTATCACTCCATATGGTTGAAAGGGATAGTAGAGAACTACAATATCATCTTGTCTAGTACCTTGATAAGTCATAAAAGGGTCCTTTCATCACCTTTCTGAGACACCAAGGGAGAGCTACATCCAAGGAATCCCAATGCAAGAGACAAGCTCTTCTCAAGCCTTTGTGTCTTCTGATGAAAGTTGTGGCAACTTTCTCTTCATTCTTGAAGACTTGAATTATATCAATTCAAGTTATCTATAGTATATGGAGATAGTTCAGCATATGACTCTTCTCACTCATAGAGCCAAGAAGTTCTACAAGAGGATAGAAAGGAAGTTTCCCAGGAATGTATCCAGTGGAAAGTTTGGACCGGATAAAAGCAAAGTGAAGTGTTATAACTATAACCAGATGGGACACTTTGCTAGGGAGTGAAAGGCACCAAGGACTAATGGTGGCTAAGCATAATCTAGGCTAAACTATACTAAGGCTGCTCCCAAATCTGAGAAGCTAATCCAACCAAAACAAAAAGCTACTATTACTGTTAAAGAGGGAGGCTTTGACTGGAGCTTTCAGGTAGAAGATGTTTTTCCTAACCAAGCACTGATGGCTGACCATGAAGAAGCCAAGGTATTAGAACATCTTTGTACTCGCAAAATGCATTGCTAAATCATATTAGGTCCTATAACTGGAAGTGAGATCAGACCTTGAGTCCTTGATATTTGAAAGCTGATTTTAAAAGAGCTCAAAACGATTATGAACTTAAAGTAGAAGATTTAGAAAAAACAAAATTTTAACTCTTAAGCATGAGCTCACATATTACAGTACTTAGATAAAAGATGTCATTACCAAGTTAACTAACTATGAGGCTGAGCTTGTGATCAGCAATGCCAAGGCAGAAAAGTGTGTTCTTGAAGAAGAAACCTTTAAGAACATCATATCTTCATCCATGCATGCAAAGTTTAATATTAGAATAGGCAGGGATTAGGTTCAAATGATATAGCTACTCTATACACATTACTATCTTTAAGACTTCCAAGGTGTGAAACTTGTCAAGATAAGCTGCCCCTCATAGACCCTATCCAATTAGAGGATAAATATAAAGGTCAGATAGTGAAGGATGGATCTGAAGTGAGTGAAGAATATCCTTTTAAGAAGGGTCACTATTCTCTTTGAGAGAAGAAAGAACCAAGGATGACCAAGTCTACTTAGAAGAACTTGATCAGGGCAGCCAGAAGAAAATCAAAGAAAGCCAAGATATCAAGACCATTTTCAACTCCAAGCAAAAGCAAGTTTTCGTCTCTGAAGGATTTGAATTGGTGAACACTGAAGACTCAACCATGGAATCTAATACCAAGTGTCCTAGATCATGTCCAAATCATCCTTTTCAAGAGAAGAAGGCTGATCAAATATGCATCACTGCTGCACCCTAAACCATCAAGTTCCAAGAGCAAGCCTCACCCTATACATCATCCGTAAAGAAGAAAAAGGAAGTGGAAAGAGATCAAGCTTAGACTCTTACTCAATAGAAGACTCTTAGAAGTATGCCAACAAAATGTATAATGTGTATAGCATTTCTAACTTTGCCAAGGATTGCATCTACAATCCCAAAGGTACTATCCAAATGACCAGGTAGAAAACTTCTAAGAAAAAAAAGAAGAAAATACATTCGGATGGAAAATCTCTTCCTTTCAGAAGCTCCAAAGTGAAGAAGAACATAAGTGAAAACTTACTTTGGGAAGAAAATTTGGTCTCAAAAGAAAGGAATGCTTCCAAAGTACTAAAGTTGGCTGAAGTGGATGCAAATGCTTTCGAAGGCCGAGTCTATAAAAATTCTGAAGTTATCAAAACTTTCGAAGTCTTGAAGGCCAAGTCTATTCTTACAAAGATGGTGTGGAAGATGAATGAAGGCCATGTGATTGAAAGTTCAACAAATGGTCCTCAGAGCTTGCATATAAGATCAATATCTATTAAATTATCTTCAGTTCACTTTTCCCAAGACCAACAAGGTTTGGGTTTCCAAATGTAACTTACTTACCATCTCTTTTTGTGAAGGAACAATAGAAGGCCAAAAGAAATGTATGGATCATTGATAGTGGTTGTTCCAGGCACATAACAGGCAATAGCTCTTAATTTGCTTTAAAACTTTAAAAGAATTGATGAAGGGTCAGATGCTTTTGGAGGAGAATCAAGTGGTTACATCACTCAAAGCGGTAGAGTCATAAATGGTAAGCTTGACATTGAGAAGGTAAACTATGTTAAGGAGCTTGGGTACAATCTCTTGAGTTTATCCTAATTTTGCTACTAGAGACATGACATGCTCTTTACTAGAGCATGAGTGCATTGTTCTCAAGCTCGAGGTGGTCCTTTCTCAGAGCATATCCTTCTCAGAGCCCCCAGGAAAGGGAGCATGTACAAAATGGATTTGCAAAAAACATCCTTATCAGGAGAAGTTTCTTGCTTACTATTTAAAGCCAATAGTCATGACTCTTTCCTCTTGTATAAAAGAATGTGCAATTAAACTTTAAGAACATGAATAAATTAATTAAGAATGATTTAGTAACTAGAATGCCAAAGAAAGAGTTATGAGTGATGACCATTATGTTGCATGCCTGAAAGGAAAGCAACATAAAGTGTCTCATAAGCCAAAGGAAAGAAACTCCATCACTACTCCCCTATACTTACTACATATGAATCTATTTGGCCCTACAAGTCTAATGAGTCTAGGAAGGATCTCATATTGTTTGGTGCTCACAGATGACTTCATAATATACACTTGGGTCTTCTTCCTTAAAACTAAGAATGAGACCCTTTAGATCTTGAAGAGCTTCATTCTGAAATTAAGAATCAATATGATCATAAGATCAAAATCATAAGATGTAATTAATGAACTGAATTCAATAACCAGATACTTTCATACATTTTGTAATAAGAAAGGAATTACAAGATAATATAGTGCTCCGGGACTGCTCAACAAAATGGTGTAGCTAACACGAGAAACATGGCACTTATTGAAGCTACAAGAACCATGTTTTCAGACTCTAAACTGCCCATCACCTTCTGGGTTGAAGTAGCAACACTGCCTACTATGTGCAAAACAGATTTTAGTAGTCAAGACTCATGGTAAGACTCTTTATGAGCTGTGGCATAAAAGGTGACCTTTCATTGTTTTCCTCAAATCATTTGTATGTCCTTGCAGCATCTTAAATACCAAAGATCAGAAAGCCAAATTTTCTAAGAATATAGATGATGGAACTTTTATTGGATATTCTTTCCAAGCTAAGACTTATAGGGTATACAATTTTAAAACTAGAGTAGTTAAGGAGTCAGCGAATGTGACCTTCAATGAGCACACACCCAGTGTGAAAGGTTTTGGTCCTGATTGGCTATTTGATCTTGATTTAGTTACCAAGTATTTTAACAAATCTTGTGAAGATGTTTTAGGATCTACATGTAGCTTATCATAAGATTGAGCTTAGATGACCAAATTAGAAAACTACTTCAGCTCCAGTGATAACAAACCTTGCAGTTGGAAATCCTATCTGCATAACAATGACAACCTCTTCAGCTGATACATCTGAGGTGCCTACAAATTCCATCACATAGGCATAAAACTCAAATAAAGGGGTTTCTAATGTAGGAGGAGATGGTGGTGGTGATAGTGATCAAGAATTTCTTGATTTTGATAACCACCCCATGGAAGACAACATCAATGATGACATACACTCATTGGATCAAGTTTCTTTTGATAAGTTTGCTGATGTGGTGGGTGATACTTAATCACCAGATCTGAATTTCACCAATTTAGATCTATCTAACCAAGTTACTATGATCACTCAACTAAGAATCCATAAGTCCCACCCTATCACAAACATCATTGGAGATGTTAAGACAGGGGTGAGAATAAGAGGACAAACCTATGACAAAAATATTTGTCTTCACACTTGTTTCTTATCCTACATTGAGCCTAAGAAGATTGATAAGGATCTAAAGGATGGAAGTTGGTTTGAAGCATTATAGGAGGGGCTTCTTTAATTCAAAAGGTAAAAGGTTTAGAACCTATGTCCTCATCTTTACAGGAAGACCATAATAGGTACCAAGTGGGGTTTTAGGAATAAGGAAGATAATAGAGGACTACACATATGTTTTTTCTCCTATAACAAGGCTTGAAGCTATTAGGATATTCCTTGTTTTTGTTGCATCTAAGGATTTCAAGGTCTACCAACTTGATGTCAAGTGTTTCTTCTTATATGGGGTGATTGATGAGGAAGTTTATGTCAAACAACCACCTGGCTTTACAGATCAAGAATATCCTGATTATGTCTGCAAGCTTGATAAAGCTCTCAATGGGCTGTATCAAGCTCCAAGGAAGTGGTATGAGAAACTATCACAGTACCTTTGTTAGCATGGCTACAAGAGGGGTACTATTGATGGAACACTCTTCATTAAAGGAACATGAAATAACTTGATGCTGGTTCAAGTTTATGGAAATGAAATCATCTTTGGGTTAACTAATCTGAAGCTCTACAAAGACTTTGAGAAACTGATGAAGAATAGATTTGAAATTAGTACTATGGGGAACTCAAATTCTTTCTAGGAATTCAAGTGAAGCTGGTTGACATGGCAACTTTATAAACCAGTCAAAGTATGTACAAGACATACTTACCAGATTTCATCTGACTGAGTGCAAGGTTACTATGTGACATCCGTCACCAAAAGGTCCGTCAATTGACGAGTTTTTGTTATCTTTTCTTTAATTGGTCATTCCTCCTCCTTATAAACTATACGTGCGCATATCATACTTGCTTGGTTATCTTTTACACTTTTGTTATCAATGTTTGCATCGTTATCACCTAAACAAACAAACAAACCCAGTATATCCTACTCAAGAGCAGGGTCTGGGAGGGGTAGGTGGTGGCAAGTCTTTCCTCTATCCAGATAGGTAGAGAGACCGCTTCCAAAACGTTTACAAATATCATGGTTATCACCTAAAACGTTTACAAATATCATCGCCGCCATCATTAAATATATTATGTTATATAATATTAACGTCATTAATAACATCATTTTAAGATACAAATATCATTAAATACATCCCTATCATTAATATAACTAGCCGATTTACGCCGTTTTCAACCGAAACAAATTTGGAAACTCGGCGGCTAAGTGCAGGGACCAAACATGACATTATGCTAAACTAGGGCTGGGTATATAAACCCCTTACCAGCCTTAGTCTTCACTTCCTCATCTTCTTCTTCATCATCTTCTTCTTCCACTTTCTTCCTCATCCTTGCACCAAAACCGCCCCGTTTTGTCACGTTTTCACCGGTTAAACCTCGGCTACAGCTGAGACTACTCATTTCTAGCAGGTAGACGACCTTGGTTGTCCCTTTCTTCCTCGTTTTACTGCTGTGATTTAGGGTTTCGGGTGCTCGGGTTCAACCCGAGCACATGAGGTCGTGTGGGTGCGTGTGTTGCCTTTCTGCGTGTGCATATTTTTTAGATACGTTAGATAAGTGTTTCTAGAAGTCCTTGTGGCGTGAAACTCGTGCACGGAGCAGCCAGATGCTGCTCTGCACTTTTAGCAGTCGCGAATCTGCTGTTTTCGCTACTGAGTCTGTTGTGTGACTGAACCGTGCGACTGGGTGTGTAGTGCGATTGAGTCCATGCGATTGTGTGTGTCGTGCGATTGAGACCGTGAGACTAGGTGTGTCATGCGATTAAGTCCATGCGATTGTGTGTGTCGTGCGATTGAGACCGTGCGACTGGGTGTGTCGTACGATTGAGTCCATGCGATTTTGTGTGTCATGCGATTGATTCCGTGCGACTGGGTGTGTCATGCGATTGAGTCCATGCGGATGAATATGTGCGATTGTGTGTGTATCGCACGACTGAATGCTGAGTCGTACGAAAGAAGGTTCAGTCGTACGAATGAAGCTGATTCGTGCGAATGAATGTTGATTCGTACGTATGGATGTTGAGTCGTGCGATTGAGTGTTGTGTGGTATGACTGTAGCTGATCCGTACGAATGAAGGTGATTCATGCGGATAAGTGGTTCAGTCGTGCGTTTGATCCAGTTGTGCGACTGGAGTTGTCATGTGTGAGTTTCTTCTTGTGTGTGGTGTGTGTGTTGTCGTGTGATGTTAAGGTGACATCGACACGGGTGCTGTTGCTAATGAGAATCTTTAAAATTGACATTATCAAACTTATTAATGTTATTCCAAATCAAACCAACTTAACATTTTACAATTAACAACAATCGATTTGTAACACTAATGCTTACTAAGTATTTCTCTAACAACAACGACACTTTTACACAAACATCATCGACAATGGCAACGTTTCTGGTATTTGGATCCACATAAGATCCATCGCGTGTGTTTGTGTGTGTGTACCCGCAACCGAACCGATACTACCCGACCCGACTAAACATTACTATTAACATTAGGCACATCATTAATGCTTAACATAACTGTCAATAGGTGTTTGACCGTTCATTTCATACAACATTTGGGAAGCTTTCATCATACATACTTACCACTTAACAAGTGAGTTTTGTGGCCCCTTTTTATGCTTATACAATATTTCAATCTTTTACAAACATGGGGGAAAAGTATGCTCACCCACTTTCTTATGCTGTACAATTACATACAATTTTACATACTTGGAATCAACATGATACTGTGTTATGAGTACTTATCTGATACATAGATGTGTCGCTGTGTGGTACTTTCTTTACAACCATTTAATTCCGTTGTTGGAACTGACGGATAGGTATTGGTAGTACTACTGGGTTGACACCCCACCCTTGTCAGATGGTTACTAGTTCGTACCATCATATTGCCAGGAACGGGCTTTGGGTGAATATATTCCGACAAGTTGGTGTGTGTACGTCATTAGGTTTGGTTGTAAAACTCATGGTTATGTGATTTTGCTTACTTATAACTGTATGCATGGTTTTCCATAACAAATACTATACAGCATCAATTACATTTTTACAATTTAAACCTGCGAGCTCACCAACAATTTTGTTGACCATTTTGAGCATATCTGACAATGATAATTGAAGATCTAGGAGTGCTGCCTTAGTGGAGACCCTAGGATGCATTTTTGAGACTGAACATATTTGACAAACAATTATTTTGAAACATTGTTGTAGTCTATTAAACAATTATCATTCTTTTGGATACTTGTTCCCGGGTTGTGGGAATCACATTACAAGGATACAATATTTGGTTATGTGAATCATTTACAAGTTAATGCTTATGGCAATGCTGTCGTGAATAATGACTAAACACGACACAAGTCTCCTTTGTGTCGGGTGTCGTCATGACACGCTTTTGTCATCAGTTACATATTTCATCTCTATTGTTAACAATGTGTTATGACGATCCCGTCTCGCTCGTATCTCCGTGTTTCCGCTCTCAGCGGGGGTGTGACAGACTGGTATCAGAGCCATTGGTTATAGAGAATTAGGCAAATCACTTGACCTAGACTATAACCTAGGAACCTTCATGTAGAATGCATGCTAGGATTGTCTTGCATCTGATATTACATGTATGTTCCTCTATACTTGTTCTTTATCTCTATACTTGCTTTTTGTCTCTGTCTTGTTATCTGACCATCCTGAGGAAGGTACTATTACTCTTACTCTTTCCTCACGGGATGCCTTCTACTGGAATCTTTTATTCCTATGCGTGCCGCATTAAGCCATTAGGTTGGGATACTCAACCTGAAGGGAACTTCACAGGTCACGCGTAGCGTCGATCTCGGATATTAAATCCGACCCTAAGATAGTTATGCCCGAGGTCCTGAAAGAATGAAGGATAGGCAACCTTTGTTATACTAATAGAGATTATGTGCTTGGATTCTATTGGTTATGATGGACTACTATTGGAACCTTATAGGTTCATGAACATGAGAACCTACACAATCTGTGCATGAAGAATGGTGTCAATACTGTGATGTTAGCCTGGGTAGGTGAAGCTAAGGGTGACCATGCAAGGCAAATTACCATTACGGGTGCACACATAATTGCAATTTGCAGTGCATGTGAAGTCTGGCTAATCTTACCATGAGGTAACGATCATAGTTAGTACAAGATACATATTCTATACCTTAGAACACTAGAATTATAATTCTAGTAAGACCTTATAACCGATGCTAAAACATTCATAACCTATACCATTACTTAAGACCTAATCTACTTAGAGCCTTCATGGAATTCCAATTATGATATGGATATTGTGATGGGTTTGCTAGAACATAAAATCATAGTTTAACCTCTTAAACTTTTTGAAAACGCAGCGGAATTACAACTTTATAAAATTAATTTATAAGCTGAAAAATGTGTTCATTAGGTGACCATATTAATGTATAAAACAAACGCATATATCAAAGGATCATTTTATGTGAATATGCATGCTATGTGTACATAAAACAACATAATGTGACAGCCACAAAGGGCTGCCATAACTACCTTTCAGCAGCCTTCAAAAAACGAATGAAAGAAGGATGAGATGAAGATGATGATGATGTCGTTTATGCAGCCCTCAAACAAGAGAACCTCAAGTTTTGTATACCCACAAGTCCTTCAAACACCAAGCTTGTTAGGAGAGCATCACCAAAAGAAACACCCTTTGTTGGACAATCCGAATCAAACAAAGCATCCAAGAAAACGATTTTCCAGCCCCCTTCTCTTCTTGAATCTGAATTCAAAAGGGTAGTGTTTGAGAGCTTTTCTTTGTGGTGTGTAGGAAAAGGTGAGAAGTGATGGATGGAGTGCAAGAGTGGTTTATTATCTTGCAAAGACCAAGACAAGAGGGATGGTTCCCATGCCCAAGGTGGGCGGCCGAAATGTCCAAATAAAAGGGGTTTCCCCCTTTTAATTTTTATAAAATATCACTCCTTTAACTCCATACTTTATAGAATTAAAACCAATTTTAATTTATAACATCAACACACACACGTATATATATATCTGTTATTATTTAACCAATTTAAATAACAAAAATAATATCTCAGGAACAAATTATCCATATAATGTTGTTCTTAAACAAAAGCAAAGTCTTAGAAAACAATTTCTAAATTGGTGTCAATATTTATTGTATGATCTCATCAACAAATAAATATATATTGGTGTTTGTTTAGCTTGTTATTGGGTATGACCCGACTTGGATCATAACGTACTAACCACATCAATCTTGTATGTGTCTTGGGCATATAAGATCCAACAATCTCCCACTTGCACAAGATTCATAAAAGATTGATGCAAGCAGTAAATACCACCTAACAATGGTTTACTACCCTTAATACATATGAATAAGTGCCATTCAATAACATCATCCTCTTCAAGTACCATACTTGAAATGTTTTAGGTGAAACAATCATATATCCCTTTGTCGTAGATGTCATGTTAAATCCTAGAGACACAGAGTGATCATTCTCCATTGATTTAAATTTATCAGGCCTTAGACATCTTACCCTCAACGAATAAGAGGGACAAATCCCATCTTGACTACATACGTCTCTCACAATTACCTTATATCATACCTGAACTCAGACTTATGTACTGCGATATTTTAGAGCAGCGAAGAACTAAGCCAAAGTATAATATTTGGTGAATATCAAGACCCAATATGTATCTCAGGTCAGAGGATATTAAATGATGTTCGCCTTTACTCAAAATTACTTATGATCAATCAGAAAGATTCCATGTAGTAATGTTGAGATGCAGGTCAGTCCAATATTTGCATCCCACAAATATCTATGAACTTTGGAAGCAACCAATTGCTCTATATTCATCCTTATGAATATCTACCAATCCAAATTCATAATAGTCTTTCCCTCACACTTGTTCCCACAAGTCTGAATGACTACGGACATTTAGAGTAAACAATTTACTCATGGATTTAGACATGCTAAATTGGAACTTAATTGAAACATTATAACCAAATAATTTTATTCAAATAATAAAAGTTCTACATATCCAAATACAAAATTTATAGATCAAATCCAAGCACTAGAATATCAAAGTCCTATGGCACAAGTATGACCTTCATGCTTTGCCTTTTTTAGGAGCTTCGTGAGAGGATCTGCAATATTTGATCCGTGTAAACTTTGTGAATACATGTCTTTCCTTTTTCAACTTCATCACGTATGTAGTCGAATCTCCGCTCAATGTGCCTAGTCTTTTGATGAGCACGAGGTTCCTTGATTTGGGCAATCGCACCCTCGTTATCACAAACGATCTCTAGGGGGTCCTGAATAGAAGGGACAACCCCTAGATCGGCAATGAATTTCTTCAACCATGCAGCTTTTTGAGGTACCAATGAGGCGGCGACGTATTCTGATTCCGTAGTTGATAGAGCCACCACATCCTGTTTGGAGCTCTTCCAAGAGACAGCTCCTCCATTCAGAATGAAAATATATCCTGATTGTGACCGTGAATCATCATGATCGGTTTGGAAACTCGCATCCGTGTAACCTTTACTACTAGTTCCTCATCACCAGATCCATAGATTAGGAACATATCTTTAGTCCTCCTCAGGTACTTAAGTATGTTCTTAACAGCCATCCAATGACTGTTTCCAGGATTTTGCTGGTATCGGCTTGTCATGCTTAATTCGCATGAAACGTCCGGCCGAGTGCATATCATTGCATACATGATGGATCCAATAGCAGATGCGTATGGGATTGCCTTCATGTTATCTTGCTCATCCTTTGAGCTAGGACATTGAGTCGTACTCAATATCGTTCTTCTTTGAATAGGTACGGTACCTTTCTTAGAGTTCTCCATCTTGAACATTTTCAAGATCTTATCAATGTATGCACTTTGATTTAAACCAATCAACCGCCTTGATCTATCCCTATAGATCTTTATTCCCATAATATAGGCGGCTTCACCAAGATCCTTGATGGAAAACAACTTCCAAGCCAGGTTTTTACACCTTCCAAGGTTGGAATGTCATTTCCAAATAGTAGTATGTCATCAACATACAATACTAGGAAAGTGACGATGCTCCCACTAGCTTTCTTATATACACAAGCTTCATCAGCGTTCTTGATGAATCCAAATTAATTACTTCTTCATCAAAACGGTGATTCTAACTTCTCGATGCTTGTTTCAATCCATAGATTGATTTCTTTAACTTGCATACTTTATTAGGATGTTTTGGATCGACAAAACCTTCAGGCTGAACCATATAGACATCTTCCTCAAGATATCCATTTAGGAAAGCGGTTTTGACATCCATTTGCCAAATCTCATAATCATAATGAGCAGCTATGGCAAACAATATCCTTATAGACTTTAGTATCGCAACAGGTGAGAAGGTTTCATCATAATCAACCCTTGAGTTTGAGTGAAACCCTTTGCTACAAGTCTAGCCTTATAAGTATCCAAGTTTCCATGCATATCGGTTTTCTCTTGAAACCCACTTACTTCCAACTACCTTAGAATTAAGAGGTGGTACAACAAGTTCCCAAACTTGATTGTCATACATGGATTGTATCTCAACGTTCATGGCTTCAATCCATTTGTCACAATCCGAATAGAACACTGGATTATGGTATGTGGTTGGTTCATCTGAATCTACCACATAGCATCCATCCATGAAAAATCTGTATCTTTCAGGTGGATTACTAGTTCTACCACTTCTGCGAACGTTTTGTGTGTATTGATCAACCGCTTGATCATCCTCAACATCCTCATGTTGAGTGCTAGTTTCAACCAAACGTGCATCGGGTTGTGGTTCTTGATCCTCCTCAAGATCCACTGTTCTACTGCTAGTTCCTTCCATAAGGAACTTTGCTTCTAAGAACTCACCCTTTCTGGCAACAAACACCTTTTGTTCCAGTGGATCATAGAAATAATATCCCATAGAATCTCTAGGATATCCAACAAAAATACACTTGGTGGATCGGACTTCCAATTTGTTTGGGGTGGGAGTCTTAACATAAGCCTCACAACCCAGACCCTTAAGTATGATAGGGATGGAACTCTTCCATGCCATATTTCAAAAGGTGTCCTTTCCACCTTTTTAGTTGGGGCCATATTTAGAATACGGGCCGTGGAGAGCAAAGCGAAACCCCAAAATGATAGAGGCAATGTGCTTCTAGCCATCATAGATCGGACCATATCCAATAAGGTTCGATTCCTCCTCTCACACACACCATTATGTTGTGGTGTTCCAGGTGGAGTGAGTTGTGAGACAATCCCACAACTCCTAAGATGATCTTGAAAAACATCACTTAGGTATTCACCTCCTCTATCGGTGCGGAGAACTTTAATCGGCTTGTTAAGTTGATTTTCTACTTCATTCTTGAAGATTTTGAACGTTTCAAAAGCTTCATCTTTGTGCCTTAACAAGTACACATATCCATAGCGACTATAATCGTCGGTAAAGGTAATGAAGTATCTCTTACCATTCCTAGTCATTGGCTTAAAAGGACCACATACATCCGAATGTATGATTCCTAATAAATCTTTTGCTCTTTCGTTAGTTCCACTAAAGGGTGCCTTAGTCATTTTCCTTGTAAACAAGATTCACAAACATCAAATGAATCACATTCATTTGTTTTTAAAAGACCATTCTTTTGAAGTGTTTGGATGCGTTTCTTGTTTATATGACCAAGAAGACAATGCCAAAGATAGGTATCACTCAAATCCAACTTGAGTTTTTTGGCGTTAGTTTGGTATAATGAACTATTTAAAGCATTTTCATGAACCAATTCATAAATACCATTAAAGGGAATAACTTTAAAATAGAACATATCATTTAAAGAAACATGAATATCATTTTCAACAAAAGATAATACATAATCATAATGTCTTAATTGGGATACAGAAATAATGTTCCTAGTCAAACTAGGAGCATACAAAACATTCTTTAAAATAACATCCAAGCCACTTGGAAGTTTTAGGATGTAGTCCCCACGAGCTTCAACTTGGACTTTGGTTCCATTGCCCATGAAGAGACTAACATCCCCTTGATTGAAGTCCCTACTTCTTTTGAACCCCTGTAAACAAATTGCAAATATGAGTTCCACATCCGGTATCCAATACCCATGTGTTAGAAGATGTAACATTAAGATCAATATGAATCATGTATATTGTATCTGAGGTCTACTCGGCATCCCTCTTTGCTTTCAACTCTTGGAGATGGATAGGACAATTCCTTGCCCAATGTCCAATCTCCCCACACTTGAAGCATGGGTCATTGGTAGCAACCTTTTGCTTCTTCTCTTGTGGTTTGGGTGGCACCCTTGCCACCCCCTTCCCCTTTCCTCAAACGGGTCCCTTACCCTTAGCAACCTTTGCCTTGGGTGCGGGATAAGGCCTTTTCTTGTTCACACCTTCATTGATGGTGAGAACGGGTAAAACCCTTTTACCCATGGCCATCTCGGCCGTTTTAAGCATTGAGTGAAGCTCACCAATGCTCTTGTCCCATGCATTCATGTTGTAATTCAACACAAATGTCTCGAACTTTTTGTTAAGGCCATTTAGGATCAAATCCGTGGCCAATTCCTTCGAGATGGGACATTTAAGCCTCTCTAGGTGGTCAATATGACTTTTCATCTTAAATACATAAGATGAAACAGATTGGTTGTCGTCCATACGACATGCATGGAGTGCTCGAACCGTTTCGAAGCGCTCAACCCTTGCTTACTGTTGGAACGTTTCCTTCAGCTGGGTTATCATGTCATAAGCTCCGTGATGTTCATACTCCTTTTGGAGATCCGGAGTCATGCTCGCTAGCATGAGACAAGACACTTGGACGGAGTCCTCAGTGTACTTCAACCAATCGTTGTAGGCCTCCTCATCATCCTCAGTAGGCTGATCGGGATAGGGTCGTCTAAAACATATGATCTTCTCTCTTGCTTGAGAACGATTCTCAAGTTTCGATACCAATCAATGAAATTTTATGATTTAGACGTTCCTTTTGGAGGATCGCTCATAATAATGGGTGGACGCGGATGAGTTATCATGACTGTCGTTATTGGTGGCCATCTACAAAATTTAACAAAGATCTATTTTAGTATTTTCGATATTGCTATTTTTAATAATTAATGCCTTTTAAGGTCATTTTATGTTAAAATATAGAACCCAACATTACATTTAAATTGTGGTTAGGTGACCTTTATCCCACGATTTAAATTAATAAGGTGGTCAACGATTGACGGTTGCAACCATTTGCAACTTCTAGATGTATGGGATCGACTTTAAACATCATATGTAAAGTAGGCATGTTAATCCCATCAACACCATTTGGAAACCATATTGTAGGTGATCCATTTAACATGGTTTGCAAATCAAGTTACCCTACTTGCACACACGTGTGAGTTTACCCACATAAGTGGTTAGGTGACTTTATCCCACCAATGTGGTATCCCCACCTTAAGTCACAAGTTCCCTCTAAATGGTTAGGTGATCTTTATCCCATTAAGAGTTTCCGAATGACTCAAGTGTTATGCAAAAGGACGGTGTTAAACTGTTTGTCAAATGTTTAGTGATTTCAAAATTCTAGTTTAGAAAACTCTATGTACTTGTATTTGCATGCTTTCAAATACAAGATACCCTATGGTCCTTTTAATAAAACCCATTTTATTATGTAATAATTAATCCTTTTAATAACCATTTGTTAACACTTAATGATTTAGAACCATTTTTATATTAGTTTGTTAAGATCATTTTTATTAAGATTGTTTATCATATCCAAATATTATACAATCATTCATAAAATCATAATCAAACAAGCATAATATAAACAACCACATGTGCATAACCATAGCTACTATTGTGACCAGACTTGTTTGCCATCACAGTGTGGTCATTTGGTCTTTCCTAAGGGTTGAATACAATAGAAAATTGAGGTCTTCATAGACCCCACTTGAACTTGCATCCATATGCTTCAAGTCCTTCTTTTGTGTCTTCCTCTTGTGCTTCCTTCCCGAGCATCTTCTTTTACAAAATATATATCCTAATACATATTTTCTAGTAAAGAAAAATACTCCTAATCTATTATTACATCCCAATGAATAAATAGACAAAATATAAGCACAAAACTTTACAACCCAATTGAATGAATATAATCAAATAAATACATTCAATCCAAACCAAAACAACACAAGGTGTAAGCTAGGTTATGCACTATCATATGAACAATCATCAACATCATTCGATAAACAAAATAAACCCCATAAACCCCAAATTTTCAGCCAACATAAACTGAAAATTAGGGTTTGTTTGTCCAAACAAACAACAACTAAAACTATCAACCAATTGACATTCCTATCTTTCAAAGTTTAATCATAAGCATGAGATATAACTTTGAAAGACATGGGGTTTGTTGAATCAACCAAAATCAGCCTCTAATGAGTTGATAATCACCCTTTAACCGATTTTAAAGGACAAGAACAAGCAAGCTATCCACATAACCGGCTCTTGATGCCATTGATGGGTTTGCTAGAACATAAAATCATAGTTTAACCTCTTAAACTTTCTGAAAACACAGCGGAATTACAACTTTATAAAATTAATTTATAAGCTGAAAATGTGTTCATTAGGTGACCATATTAATGTATAAAACAAACCCATATATAAAAGGATCATTTTATGTGAATATGCATGCTATATGTACACAAAACAACATAATATGACAGCCACAAAGGGCTGCCATAACTACCTTTCAACATCCTTCAAAAAACGAATGAAAGAAGGATGAGATGAAGATGATGATGATGTCGTTTATGCAGCCCTCAAAGAAGGGAACATAAAGTTTTGTATACCCACAAGTCCTTCAAACACCAAGCTTTTTAGGAGAGCAACACCAAAAGAAACACCCTTTGTTGGACAATCCGAACCAAACAAAGCAGCCAAGAAAACGATTTTCCAGCCCCTTTCTCTTCTTGAATCAGAATTCAAAAGGGGAGTGTTTTGAGAGCTTTTCTTTATGTGTGTGTAGGAAAAGGTGAGAAGTGATGGATGGAGTGCAAGAGTGGTTTATTATCTTGCAAAGACCAAGACAAGAGGGATGGTTCCCATGCCCAAGGTGGGCGGCTGAAATGTCCAAATAAAAGGGGTTTCCCCCCTTTTAATTTTTATAAAATATCACTCCTTTAAATCCATACTTTATAAAATTAAAACCAATTTTAATTTTGTAACATCAACATACACACACACAGATATATTATATATATATATATATATATATATATATATATATATATTTGTTATTACTTAACCAATTTAAATAATAAACAAATAATATCTCATGAACAAATTATCCATATAATGTTGTTCTTAAACAAAAGCAAAGTCTTAGAAAACAATTTTCTAAATTGGTGTCAATATTATTTGTATGATCTCATCAACAAATAAATATATATTGGTGTTTGTTTAGCTTGTTATTGGGTATGACCCGACTTGGATCATAACGTACTAACCACATCAATCTTGTATGTGTCTTGGGCATATAAGATCCAACATATTGTTCTCCATGAAACATTTCTCCACTTAGCATTTCAGTAACTATGGAACTAATTAAATGCTTAGAATGAAAGTGGATTTCCAAGAAACGTAGAGGAGTGATGACACTCTCTACACATACATTATGTTATTCATTGGGATGATTCTAAGGAAAATTGGATGGCATGTAACCGGTTTAAGTATCATTCTCAGTATATCGTGGATGTGGTGCGAACGCTGCGGGGTACCCTATAAATAAGCATCATCGGTATACTAAGAATATGCTTAACTGGGCTACGTGATGGTCTCGATTGACTGGAGCATGAAATGTTAGAACTTGATGAGTGGAGTTATACGTGTATCTTAAAGTGACTAAAGTTTACATGTTTACTCCTTTTATGATTTGCAAATGCCGCCTCGAAGAGTCACCCACAGTACAAATCGCGAGGGTGAGACCCTACGAGGCAGAGGTAGAGGTAGGCCACCAAGAACAGGTGGTGGTCCCGCCAGCAACAATCAGGGAACTGAAAACCCTGATATAGCTGCTATATTGCTCAGCAGCTAGCCACACTGATCAGCAGCTAGCCACACTGATATGATGACTCAAGTGAGCGACACTCTTCTGAATCATAATCTCCACGGGGATAATGCTCATAATTAGCATAACCAAGGAACAAAGGAAGATACTGCAAATGGTGGAACAACTGGTAATGACACCGGGGTTGTTAATGCAAGACGGGGATGTTCTTACAAGGAATTGTGGCCTGCAAACCGAAAGATTTTGATGGGAAAGGTGGAGCGATAGCTCTAACAAGGTGGCTTGAGAAGATGGAAGCCATCATTGATATCAGTGAACGCCTAGACAGCCAAAAGATCAAGTATGCCATGTGTTCACTATAGGGTAAAGCACTAACTTGGTGGAACACATAGATTCAAGCAAGGGGAAGAGAATCAGTAATGCAGATGACTTGGGATGCGTTTAAAGCATTGATTACTGAAGAGTACTGCCCACTCAATGAGATGCAGAAGTTGGAGCAGGAATTCTGGAATCATGCTATGGTAGGAGCTGGGCACGCAGCTTACACTAATCGTTTTCATGAGTTGGCAAGACTGGTTCCACATTGGTGACTCCGGAATCCAAGAGGATCGAAAGGTACATCTGGGGACTTGTGCCTCAAATCCGGGCTATGGTGACAGCAGCAGCCCTCTTACTATTCACAGTGCAATTCTGAAAGCTGGTACATTAACAGATGAGATGGTGAGAACAGGGGCCTTAGGAAGAGGGGCAGAGAAAAGAAAAGATGTCGGGGAAACAAGCAGGCTGAGTACTGGGAAGTTCGACAAAAGGGCCAAGACAACCAGAAATTTCATGGCTGTGACACAAGGCAAGAGAGAATACGTAGGGCCGCACCCCAAATGTGATAGGTGTAACTTTCATCATCCCCCAGGGATGTAGTACCGGGTGTGTGTGAACTGTAGACGCTCGGGGCACCTAGGGAAAGATTATAGAGTATGCGCCAAATCTGGTTGCACTCGTTAACGCGGTTAACCCCGCAGGGAATGCTAGGGTCTGTTATGAATATGGAAACCAGGGTCACTACCGGAACATGTGCCCCAGACTGAATTAGGCACAGGGTCAGCAAGGAAACAACCAACCACCAGTGATGGCCATAGCCGGTAATCAAGGCCAGGGGAATCAAGGAACTGCTGCCAGAGGACGTGCGTTTGTTATTGGAGCAAATGACGCCCGTCAGGACCCGAATGTCGTTACAGGTACGTACTTGCTCAATCACCACTTCGCATCTATATGTTTGATACTGGAGCAAACAATAGTTTTATATCCTCTGAATTTGCCCATATGCTTGACTTGAACCCTAGTAGGCTAGAAACTAGCTTCTCCGTAGAAATGGCCAATGGTAGAATTGTACAGGCTGATGAGATTATTAGAAAGTGCTCGATGATATTGGAAAACCATGCCTTCGATATAGACTTAATACCTTTTGAGTTGGGAAGTTTCGATGTGATTGTGGGAATGGATTGGTTGTCGAAACACGGAGCTGAGATTGTTTGTCGAGAAAAAGTAGTACGAATCCCATGCCAGACGGGGAGGTACTCAAGATTCAAGGAGAACGACCGGGAAGAACCCTAAAGCTTATCACTTGCATGAAGACACGTCGATGTTTACGAAAGCGGTGTTACGCGTTTCTGGCCCATGTAGTGGAAAAGAAAGAAGAGAAACTTTTTTCCAAGTTCTCGAAGGGTGAGTTTTGGCTATGAGAAGTGAAGTTTTTGGGGCATGTGGTGAACAAAAATAGTATTCATGTAGATCCCGGTAAGATTGAAGCGGTGAAGAAATGGGATGCACCCCAGACACCTTCGGAAATACGACAATTCTTAGGATTGGCCGGATACTATCGTTGCTTCGTTGCGAATTTTTCCAAGATTGCTCAACCGTTAACTCTGTTGACTCAGAAAGACAAGAGGTTTGATTGGGGACATGCCCAAGAACAAGCATTCCAAACGTTGAAGGAGAAGTTGTGCAACGCACCGATACTATCCCTCCCAGACGGAACTGATGATTTTGTGGTGTACTGCGACGCTTCACATCAAGGATTGGGTTGTGTGCTAATGGAGAAGGATAAGGTGATTGCCTACGCCTCACGACAACTTAAGGTGCATGAAAAGAACTATACAACTCATGATTTGGAGTTGGGTGCTGTAGTATTTGCACTTAAGATATGGAGGCATTATCTGTATGGAACCAAATGCATCATCTACACCGATCATAAGAGCCTTCAATATATCTTGAATCAGAAAGAACTCAATATGCGTCAGCGACGTTGGGTAGAGTTACTTAGTGACTACGATTGTGAAATGCGGTATCATCCAGGGAAAGCGAACGTGGTGGCAGATGCCTTAAGTCGTAAAGAACGCGTGAAACAACTACGTGCTCGAGCGTTGGGATTGACTATTCAAACGAATCTGAAAGCTCAGATCCAAATTGCACAAAGTGAGGCATTGAAAGAAGAAAACCTTGTGGGAGAAGAATTCTAGGGTTGGATAAACAGATGATTTGCAAGGATGATGGTATACAGTACTTCATGGATCGTATATGGGTACCCAAATAGGGAGGTGTACGTACCTTGGTCTTGGATGAAGCACACAAGACACGATATTCTGTTCATCCTGGTGCAGACAAGATGTACCACCATCTTAAAGATCTGTACTGGTGGCCAGGCATGAAGAAAGACATTGCCATGTACGTAAGCCGATGCTTGACGTGCTTGAAAGTTAAGGCCGAACACCAGAAACCATCAGGACTATTACAGCAACCTGAAATTCCTGAGTGGAAATGGGAGAATATAGCCATGGATTTTATTACCAACTCCCTAGAACAAGTAGCGGGCATGACTCGATATGGGTTATAGTGGATCGTATGACGAAGTCAGCTCATTTCTTACCGATCCGAGAGGATTACAAGATGGATAAGTTGGCGAGGATGTACATAAAGGAGGTCGTGACACGGCATGGAGTGCTGGTGTCGATTATATCCGACCATGACAGCCGATTTACTTCATGATTTTAGCAGACACTGCAGAAAGCGATGGGCACACGATTAGATATGAGTACCGCCTATCACCCACAAACAGATGGCCAAAGTGAACACACCATACAAACATTGGAAGATATGCTCAGGGCTTGTGTAATCGACTTTGGTGGTAGCTGGGACACTCACTTACCATTGATTGAGTTCTCTTACAACAATAGCTACCATACGAGCATTGGATGTGCTTCGTTCGAAGCGTTGTATAGAAAAATGCAGATCACCCGTTTGTTGGGCTGAGATGGTGAAAGCCAGCTAACAGACCCAGAGATCATTCAAGAAACAACCGACAAGATTTTCCAAATCAAAGACAGACTAAAAGCTGCCAGAGATCGCTAAAAGAGCTATGCCGACAACGGTCTGAAGCCTTTAGAATTCAACGTTGGGGATCGGGTCTTATTCAAGGTCTCTCCTTGGAAAGGGATCGTTCGATTTGGAAAGAAAGGGAAGTTAGCCCCAAGATACATCATTCGAAATTATAGAAAGAATCGGTCCGGTGGCTTACCGATTTAGGTTGCCACAAGAACTTAGCGGTGTACATGATACTTTTCACGTGTCGAACCTCAAAAAGTGTTTGACCGACGAGTCCCTTCACGTACCGATTGAGGAAATCAAGATCGATGAGAAGCTTAATTTTATCGAAGAACCTATAGAGGTCATGGACCGAAAGGTCAAACGATTAAGGCGTAGCAAGATATCGATCGTCCGGGTAAGATGGAACTCCAAGCGAGGACCAGAATTCACATGGGAACGGGAAGACCAGATGAAACGCAAGTATCCACTCCTATTCAAGGATGACACACTAGGACCTAACTCCAGCTGAATTTCGGGACAAAATTCTCTCAACTGGGGGATACTGTGACATCTGTCACCAAAAGATCCGTCAATTGATGAGTTTTTGTTATCTTTTCTTTAATTGGTCATTCCTCCTCCTTATAAACTATACGTGTGGATATCATACTTGCTTGGTTATCTTTTACACTTATGTTATCAATGTTTTCATCGTTATCACCTAAAACGTTTACAAATATCGTCGCCGCCATCATTAATATATTATGTTATATAATATTAATGTCATTAATAACATCATTTTAAGATACAAATCATTAAATACATCCCTATCGTTAATATGACTAGCCGATTTACGTCGTTTTCAACCGAAACAAATTTGGGAACTCGGCGGCTAAGTGCAGTGACCAAACATGACATTATGCTAAACTAGGGCTGGGTATATAAACCCTTACCAGCCCTAGTCTTCACTTCCTCATCTTCTTCTTCATCTTCTTCTTCTTCCACTTTCTTCCTCATCCTTGCACTAAAAACCGCCCCGTTTCGTCGCGTTTTCACCGGTTAAACCTCGGCTACAGCTGAGACTATTCATTTCTAGCAGGTAGACGACCTTGGTTGTCCCTTCTTGCTCGTTTTACTGCTGTGATTTAGGGTTCCGGGTGCTCGGGTTCAACCAGAGCACATGAAGTTGTGTGGGTGCGTGTGTTGCCTTTCTGCATGTGCATCTTGTTTAGATATGTTAGATAAGTGTTTCTAGAAGTCCTTGTGGCGTGAAACTCATGCACGGAGCAGCCGGATGCTGCTCTGCACTTTCAGCAGTCGCGAATATGCTGTTTTCGCGACTGAGTCTATCGTGTGACTGAACGTGAGACTGGGGTGTGTGTGCAATTGAGTCCATGCGATTGTGTGTGTCGTGCGATTGAGACCGTGTGACTGGGTGTGTCGTGCGATTGAGTCCATGCGATTATGTGTGTCGTGCGATTGAGTCCGTATGACTGGGTGTGTCGTGCGATTGAGTCCATACGGATGAATATGTGTGATTGTGTGTGTATCGCACGACTGTATGCTGAGTCGTATGAATGAAGGTTCAGTCGTACGAATGAAGCTAATTCATGAGAATGAATGTTGATTCGTACATATGGATGTTGAGTCGTGCGATTGAGTTGTGGTATGGGGACTGAAGGCCGAATCGCACGAATGGAGGTCCATTCGTACGAATGTAGCTGATTCGTACGAATGAAGGTTGATTCGTGTGGATGAGTGGTTCAGTCGTGCGTTTGTTCCAGTCGTGCTACTGGAGTTGTCGTGTGTGAGTTTCTTCTGGTGTGTGGTGTGTGTTTGTCGTGTGATGTTATGGTGACATCGACACGGGTGCCGTTGCTAATGACAATCTTAAAACTGATATTATCAAACTTATTAATGTTATTCCAAATCAAACCAACTTAACATTTTACAATTAACAACAATCGATTTGTAACACTAATGCTTACTATGTATTTCTCTAACAACAACGACACTTTTACACAAACATCATCGACAATGGCAACGTTTCTGGTATTTGGATCCACATAAGATCCATCGCGTGTGTTTGTGTGTGTGTGTTACCCGCGACCGAACCGATACGACCCGTCCCAACTAAACATTACTATTAACATTAGGCACATTATTAATGCTTAACATAACTGTCAATAGGTGTTTGACCATTCATTTCATGCAACATTTGGGAAGCTTTCATCATACATACTTACCACTTAACAAGTGAGTTTCGTGGCCCCTTTTTATGCTTATACAATATTTCAATCTTTTACAAACATGGGGGAAAAGTATGCTCACCCACTTCTTATGCTGTACAATTTACATACAATTTTGCATACTTGGAATCAACGTGATATTGTGGTGTGAGTACTTATCTGATACATAGATGAGTCGCTGTGTGGTACTTTCTTACAACCATTTAATTCCGGTGTTGGAACCGACGGATAGGTATTGGTAGTACTACTGGGTTGACACCCCCACCCTTGTCAGATGGTTACTAGTTAGTACCATCATTTTGCCAGGAACGGGCCTTGGGTGAATATATTCCGACAAGTTAATGCTTAACATAACTGTCAATAAGTGTTTGACCATTCATTTCATGCAAGATTTGGGAAGCTTTCATCATACATACTTACCACTTAACAAGTGAGTTTGTGACCCTTTTATGCTTATACAATATTTCAATCTTTTACAAACATGGGGGAAAAGTATGCTCACCCACTTTCTTATGCTGTACAATTACATACAATTTTGCATACTTGGAATCAACATGATATTGTGGTGTGAGTACTTATCTAATACATAGATGAGTCGCTGTGTGGTACTTTCTTTACAACCATTTAATTCCGGTGTTGGAACCGACGGATAGGTATTGGTAGTACTACTGGGTTGACACCCCCACCCTTGTCAGATGGTTACTAGTTGGTACCATCATTTTGCCAGGAACGGGCCTTGGGTGAATATATTCCGACAAGTTATTGTGTGTACGTCATTAGGTTTGGTTGTAAAACTCATGGTTATGTGATTTTGCTTACTTATAACTGTATGCATGGTATTCCGCAGCAAATGCTATACAACATCAATTACATTTTTACAATTTAAACCTGCGAGCTCACCAACAATTTTGTTAACCATTTTGAGCATATCTTTTCAGGTGACAATGATAATTGAAGATCTAGGAGTGCTGCCTTAGTGGAGACCCTAGGATGCATTTTTGAGACTGAACATACTTGACAAACAATTATTTTGAAACATTGTTGTAGTCTATTAAACAATTATCATTCTTTTGGATACTTGTTCCCGGGTTGTGGGAATCACATTAGAAGGATACAATATTTGGTTATGTGAATCATTTACAAGTTAATGCTTATGGCTATGCTGTCGTGAATATTGACTAAACACGACACAAGTCTCCTTTGTGTCGGGTGTCGTCATGACACGCTTTTGTCATCAATTACATATTTCATATCTATTATTAACAATGTGTTATGACGATCCCGTCTCGCTCGCATCCCCGTGTTTCCGCTCTCAGCGGGGGTGTGACATACTAAGACACCGATAGCTAGAAACTACTCCCTAATAGTTGATCTTGAGGGGGGAGTGTGTTGATGAACATCTCTACAGGGCTATGATTAGGTCTCTTATATACCTCATAGCTAGCAGGCCTAATATCATGTTTGCTACATGTATCTGTGCAAGATATCAACCCAACCCCAAGATGTCACACCTAGTTGCTGTCAAAAGCATTCTTAGATATCTTAAAGTTGCTCCCAAACTAGGCCTTTGCTATCTAAAGAATTCTAACTTCAATCTGTATGCCTATACATATAGTGACTATGGTGGCTGCAATATGACTGTAATGTCTACATCAGGGGTATGTTAATTTCTTGGTAGAAGGATATTCTCATGGCAATACAAGAAACAATCCTGTGTGCTAGCATCAACTACTTAAGCTAAACACATTGCTGCTACAAGCTGCCATGCTCAAGTGCTTTGGATTCAAAAAAATATGTTGTACTATGTATTCAACTTCAAAGAGACTCCCATCCATATAGACAACAATAGTGCTATCCCTATAACAGAGAATCCTGTGTAGCACTCAAAGATAAAGCACATCAACATCAGGTATCATTTGATTAAAGATAAATTTGAAAAGGGATTAATAAAACTAGTGAAAGTTAACATAAATGAACAATATGCTGATCTGTTCGTAAACGCTTTTGATAAGCAAAGATTTAAGTATCTTGCATCAACTATCAGGATGATTAACTTTGAGTGGATTTTATTAAACTGAACTCAACATTACTTTTTCAAATATGTGTGTCTTAAATTGTCTATACTATCACCTATATAAGCCCAGTTTACTTTGGAAGACATTTTTCAAAATGATATTCCTTAGAAATTTGAAAATTGAGGGTATATTTTCTTTCGGAAGCCATTATGTTGACTTCAGAAGAAAGTTATGTCTCCAAAAACCAATAACTACTTACTAAGAAATTTACATTTGGAAAAAATTCTGATGTATCTTTTGAAGGTTAAATATGCTTCTAAGTACTTATATGTTTTAAAGGAAAATTTTCTTACAAAAGCAATTACGTCTCAGAAGCTTTATTCATCCTTGAATAAATCTTTTGAATTTCAATATCTTTCGAAACCAAATATATTTCGAAAGCAAAAACACTCTAAGTATCTTTCTTTTGAAGCAAATCTTTATTAATCTAAGGAATTTCTTATGAAGCCAAATTGGCTTCAGAAGTTTTCTCAAAACTGTCGAAAACAAATTACCTTCGAAATATTTTTAGACTTCCAAGAAAACTATCTTTTCGGGCAGTTTTCGTGAGGTGGGAGTTTATCCTTTTGTATTAACTTTGTCTCAAATCCAACTATATAAATATAACTTTTACGGTTCCCCCTCTTTCTCCTTCCTATTCATCTGCAAAAGTTAAAACCCTAAATTCACCCACAAATCGACTTTGTTCTTAGCTTTCTTCACTTCTAAGCTACTCAAAATGGCCAACCTTGATCCCCGAAACTGATAAGATTTTTCCATCCACTTACATAGGTAACACAATCATCTTAGACTATTATCATCTGAGAAGATCAAGGTTTCTCAAATGTTTGCCACTTCCTAACTCACTCTAACTACCTCACAATAGACCCTCTTTTGTATGAAGATCACCTTCTAGAGTTCCTAGAGGACCTACCAAGAGGTCATCTTGGACGATGAGAAGGCACTATCTGCCACAGTGCAGGGGAAGATAATTTTCATCACTCAAGCCACCATTAACTCTCATCTGAGGCTGGATGATAAAATGAGAGTTGCCCTTCCCCAAATCTGCTTTAAACGACTCATTCCGGTAGATGGGCTATGGAGGGGCTACTCTCTAAGAACCTTTAAGAAGGGTAAGGGCTCCTATTAATAAAAGTACCTTATCCATGTCATTATACACTCTCCGTCCAGCAAACATGGAGGTTGAGACCAGATTCCCAAGGACTTATCCTACATAGTCCATGGTATGGTTTAAGGTGTCTTGTTTAAGTATTCACAGTTTGTCTATATAAAACTGCTTGCTATCTTAGACTCCTTAGAGTATTGTATGTTCCCTAGATATGTTCAATACATTATTAACTGTGAACTGAGCTCATAGTTAAGGGAAATAGGTAATACTCTTAAATTATATATATGAAGCCTAACATCTTTAAAACAATAAGAATGTCCACTGTAGGCTTGTCAGGGGTAGAAATAGCCATGGTCCCAAAAATGTTAGAGCTCATTACACAAGATGACAACTTGGCAAGACCAGCTAATGTTGAATCCACACATTCTACATCCGCACCACCCACGCAACCACAAATAACCATCACCTACACTAGAAAATGCACACAAACCCCTGCTCAGTCTACTCAGGTTGAGCAGGACCCCATACAACAACCCTTGCAGGAGGAAGTGGAAACTAGAGCTACCACTTATCCTGACGACCAGACCACTCCCATTATTTCTCTGATCAGTGCTAAGCTTCCTTATGCTCAGCCTGATGAGCTCATTAACCCAACCTTAAGCCATCACTTTAAGTCTCAAAACTCAAGTGATCAAACTACAGGGGAAAGCTATGATCCCCAGCTAAACTAACCCATCCCTAACCTTTAATTCTAATATGATGAGTATATGGGATTTAGTGAGTATCATGAGTCTCTCTACTCCACCCCTGCTCGAACAGAGATAAGTGCTCCTAAATCACCTATATCTAGACCACATCATCAACCCCCAACTAAGGTGGACCTCCCTGAACATGTTTAGGAAGTTTATATGGAAGAGTCTCTTACTTCTGCAGGTGATTACATCATTAAGACCTCAACCATGGCAACCTAACCCATTTACACTTCTCTTGAAGCTATCTTGATGTAAGGGAAATCCAGTAGCCAAGAACCTCAAGCTGGTGATAAGGAATAAGATTTTGATCCTATTATCTCGCCCCTATGATTCTTTTGATGAAGATAAGGGGAGTTTGTAACTAAAGATGCAAAAGCTGTCAAAAACAGGCACCTATTTAGTTTTAAAGGTAATTCAACTAAAATTTTAGGTGGCTACCTTACAAAGACATGTCAATGAGCAACAACTTGAGATCATAGATGTCATGGGCAAGTTAGTTGAGAGACCTATCAGGAAAACTCAACTAGGTCCACTACAACCTGCGGATGTGATGCATCTAACCCTTAGATCCCTTGTGCGAAAGGGTGATGCTACCAAAAAGGGGGAGAAAGTTCTACCTACAGTCATAGAACCTGGGAGTTCTGCCTATAGTATTGTAACACCCGGAAATTTTGTCTAGGATGAAAGAAAAGAAAAGAAGTAAGAAAGATACTAAAAGGAAGATATTGGTAAAAGAAAGAAAAGAGGCCAAAGTGGAAGGGGACTTAGTGTAGTTTGTACAAAGTCAAATATTAATATATTTAAAAGGGTATGGCCACCCATATATGTACATATCAACGTGCTTTTTTGGTCAATAAAAAGGAAGAAGAAAAAGAAAAGCAGATTTTCGAGTTCTAGATAGAGAAAGCTACAAAATTCGGCCAAGGTAACAAATTTAACATAATTGGGTTCATTTTTTATGATTTTGACCATGTAACCGAATTCTACATGTTCTTATATGCACATATGAGTTCGGCTTGAGTGTTTTAGACATGTCTAGGTGTTAAAAACTTTTAAAAAAGTTCAAGTCAAAGAGTTTGAGCTTGGAAGCAGCTTAGGTGAGTTGTAGACCCCATCTTTACATGTTTTATAATGTTTTGGGGGCTGAATATGTATTGAAAATGATTTAATAATTTTATATATGTAACCATATGCATTTATGCTTGTTTGGTGATGTTCTATGGTTGTCTAGGCTATGTTTAAGCTTAGGATAGTTATAACAAGCTTAGAACAAATTGATATGATGGTTGGGATTGAAAATAACTTAGGAACATGTTAAACAGGCTGTTCATGCTCCAACATAAGGCTCATGCACCTGAAATTGCTTTAGAAAAACTATAAGTGTTTCCCATGCGCCCAAACAGGGCCCATCTGCCCAGCCTTTTTACCTTAGAACATATTAAGGAAGGTCATTCGCCCAAACAGGGCCCATGCGCCTGAAAATGTGCCTTAGAAAGTTAAGTATAGGATGATGCGCCCGAATAGTGCCCATGCTTCTGAATAGTTCATAAGCCCAAGACTTAGTAGGAAAAAGGGTTGTGTAGGGCCATGCGCCCGAATAGTGCTCATACGCCTAAGCAGGGCTCATGCGCCTACATAGTGCTCATGCGCCCAGAACACCTAGAAATTTTCTAAAATTTTGGAGAAAAACAGAATGATTAGGGTTTGACCCTAGTTTGACTTTGGGGTTTTAATTGTTATTATTATGCATGAATATGAGTTGTTCTTATGTTCCATATTAAATTATTATTGTGTGACTTTACGTGGTGTGTTAATGATCGTATACATAAAGTATTATCATTAATAAAAGTGAAAGATTAGTGATAAATAAAATGAAACATAAAGGAATAAATGAAAGTCTTGCAAGCAAATAAAAAGGAGGTGCACGACCATGTTGTCGTTAGCTCATACAATATGTGGTTTAGCTAACCCGAAGGATGCATGCAGGGTCAGTCATTGAGACTGACACGGACCCTTATAGCATACCCTAGGTGACTGGGCCAACTTAGTGCACAATGTTCATGGTCTATTTATAGACCAAATGCCCGGCATCAGCTTCGTGCATAATGTTCGGGGTATTGCACATTGGTCCATAAGAAAGTGAAAGATAATGATAAAAGTACGAAATGAACAAATGCTTACAGTAATGAATGAAAGAAAGTATTACCCTGATGTACGTATGATATGTGACCACATACCAAAATAAAGGAAGTATTTTACAACAAAGGATATTTTTATATATATACACAAGGTATTTTAATACTTTAAAACTAGAACTCACTCAGCAATGCTGACTTTTATACATTTTCAGTTGGCAGGTAAATATTGTTAAGGATGGCACGAGGGTGAAGCTACATGGCGGGGCAAGACTAGCATCCATTCATGTTTCGATAATATTGTTGTTTTGTAATGCATTTAAACAATCTTTTGTAACTAATGAACAATGATGTATTGCTCAACAATATTAATTACAAATGGAATGAATGGGCTTTTATTAATGTAATTTCACTGCAACGTTTTATGAAATGTATACTATTATGTATGATCAGTGCTATGAATGACCAACTGTGAGGTGCCCGGGAACGAGGCTTACAAGTTGGTATCAGAGACATAGTTTAATAGATTTGGGTAAATATTTCTAAAAAAACCTAATCTTAAAACTGAAAATGGGACGAATGGAGGGATGTCAGCCCGAGTAGCTACGTGCCATCAGGTATTTCTTTTCTCAAACGTTAACTGAAGTTATATGCGTGTGCTATTTGATTATGTGCTCATAGTAGATTTAGATACTGATGTAGTCAGGATAGAGAATGCTTGGGGTGTGAAGAGTAAAGTAAGTGGCTAATCATAACTAGCCACTATAATTAGGGACTTACTATACTTAATATAAACTGAGCTATTACCTTGAATGAACGTGTTAGTGTTTGAATTCTATAATGATTAGAGAATGGCTGGAGGTAGATCATCTAAGGCCTTTAGGGGTGGAGTACATGGAGGACGTGGTGCTAGACTGCGTGTTACTAGGAATAAGACCAAGACTACTGAGAGGGCCCGTGAAGAGCCCGAGGTGCATCACTAGGAGGGTGGTGATGAGAGTGCGGACTTAAGGGCTTTGGTGAAAGAGGCGGTGGTAGAGGAAGTCCATGAAGTCATGCAGACTATTCTACCATCTGTAGTGACTGAAGTGATCAAGGCAGTAAGAGAGGAAGAGAAGAAAGAGAGGGGAAGGACCACCGGAAGGGAGGAAAGGGAGCGATCGGAGACCGAGACGATTGTCTTGAGTGAGGAGGAGGAGGAAGAAGTTGTGCAAGAGACTGCACGTGGTTGTAACTACGGGGCATTTCAAAGATGCAAGCTCCCAACCTTCGATGGGAATGACAATGCTGCTGCTGCTCACTGATGGGTGAGGGAGATGGAGGTGGTGCTTGATATCGGTGAGTACCGAGAAATCAGAAGGTGAAGTTTGTCACCCATTCGTTTGTGGACTCGACCTTATACTGGTGGGACAATATCGTCCAGGCTGAGGGTAGCAGGCCCATTCGGAGGATGAGGTGGCCAGAACTGAAGAAGTTGGTGATTGAAGAGTTTTGTTCTTACAGGGAGTTGGACAAAATTGAGAGGGATTTTCTGTAACTGGAAGCGAGAATTATGACGCACCAACAGTATACCACCAAATTCAACGAGATGGCAAGGCTGGTTCCTGATCAGGTGACCCCGATATCAAGAAAGATTAAGAGGTATGTCCAGGGGTTTTCGGCTGATATATGTAAGAATTTGATTACCGCCCGACCAAGTACCTTTCGATCAGCTGTAGACCTGGTGGGTAGGTTGTATGATGAGCGAGAGGAGATTGTGGTAGAGGCGAAGAAGACAGGTGCTAGTGATAAGAACTAGAACGGGAAGCAGTTTGGACGTGGTGGTTTCGCTCTAAGCAACAAAAATATGAAGAAGGATGATCGTAGGGTGATATCAAGCTCATGGTAGGAAGTGCGGTACATACGGAAGGGAGCATACCAGTGAGTGTAGGTGGGATTGAACGTATGCTTCAAGTATGAGAAGCCTGGCTATATTGCTAGAGACTGTAGGGTGCCGAGGTGTTATAGCTATGGTGCAGAGGGTCACATGAGCAAGGACTATAAGAAGCCAAGGGCCAAGAGTTCTGGGGCGAAGAAGAAGGCTGTAGAAGGAAAGCAGAGGGCAAGTGCTAGAGCTTTCACGATGACCCGGGAGGAGGCAGAGTGGACCCCGATATCGTGTCAGATATGTTTCTAGTAAACCAAACTTGTGCCTCTGTACTATTTGATTCTGGTGCTAGTAGGAGTTTCATCTCTACTACTTTCTGTGCTAAATTGTCTATTAGTAGTAGGAGTATTGATGAGCCATTCGATGTAGAAACGGCTATTGGTAAGTCTACTAGAATTACTGATATGATAGAGAATTATGCCGTAGAACTAGAAGGCCATAGGTTTTCTACCAATTTACATGTGATTCCCCTAGGTGGATTCGATGTAGTACTTGGGATGGATTGGTTAGCAACCTATGAGGCGAACATCACGTGTAGCAAGAAGATGATTCGACTAGTTGCGCCCAATGGGAGTTCGATAACGGTCTACGGTGATCGTGTCACTATAGTTCTGAAGGTGATTTAGATGGCGGTAGCGGGGTAGTGCGTGAGACATGGATGTAATCCGTATCTGGCCTACGTAGAGGATGTGGACGCGTTAGTACCACAGTTATCCGATGTACCAGTGGTATGTGACTTTCCGGACGTGTTTCCAGAAGACTTACCAGGTGTGCCATCGGATCGTGAGATTGAGTTTCAGATTGATCTGATACCCAAAGCTCAACCCGTTGCCAAAGCACCGTATTGATTAGCTCCGACTGGGATGAAGGAACTCATGGATCAACTGCAGGAGTTGATGGATAAAGGGTTCATTCGACCGAGCATCTCTCCATAGGGGTGCTCCGGTATTGTTTGTGAAGAAGAAGGATGGTAGTATGCGGATGTGCATCGACTACCGGGAGTTAAATAAGTTGACGGTGAAGAATTGGTATCCGTTACCAAGGATTGACAACTTGTTCGATCAGATCCAAGGTACCAGTTGGTTCTTAAGGATAGATCTTTGATCTGGTTACCATTAGTTGACAGTAAAGGAGCGAGATATTCCTAAGACAGCTTTCCGTATGCGTTATGGACACTACGAGTTCCTCGTTATGTCTTTCGGTTTGACTAACACGCTGGCTGCCTTTATGGATTTCATGAACCGAGTGTGTCGGCCCATGTTAGATAAATTAGTGATTGTGTTTATCAATGAAATCCTGATTTAATTAAGAAGTGAGGAAGAACATGCCGGCCATATACGCGAGGTGTTAGAGACACTTAGGAGAGAAGTTATATGCTAAATTCTCTAAGTGTGCTTTTTGGTTGCGTGAGGTGCAATTTTAGGTCATGTTGTTAATGCTGAAGGAATTATAGTAGATCCGGCAAAGGTTGAGGCAGTGATGCAATGGAAGTCTCCAAAGACACCATCTGAGATCCTTAGTTTCTTAGGTTTGGCGGGCTACTACAGACGATTTATACAAGACTTTTCCAAGATAGCCTCACCTTTGACTAAGTTGACTCGCACAGATGTGAAGTTTGTGTGAGGTCAAACACAAGAGGATGCTTTCGAGGAGTTGAAGGTGAGATTGACTCACGCTCCTGTTTTGACATTACCCAAAGGGAGTGAAGACTTAGTGGTATATTCAGATGCTTCTTACTCGGGACTAAGTTACGTGTTAATGAAACATCGGAGGATAATAGCCTATGCATCCCGACAGTTGAAAACCCACGAAGTCAGTTATCCCGCCCATGATTTGGAGTTAGTGGTTGTGGTCTTCGCGTTGAAGATTTGGAGGCACTACTTATACGAGACGAAGTGCACCATCTTCACGGACCATAAGAGCTTGAAGTATTTCTTCAAGCAAAAGGATCTCAACATGAGACAGAGAAGATGGTTAGAGCTTATCAAGGATTATGATTGTGAGATCCATTATCATCCAGGTAAGGCCAACATCATGGCGGATGCCCTTAGCCGAAAGGAGAGACCCGAGCCGATTCGGGTGAAAGCTTATTAGTTGGATATGACCACTGATGTAATGACCCAAGTTAAAGAATTTAAAGATGAGGCGTTGAAAGAAGATCGCCTAAATTCCAAACGAATGAGAGGCCTAGTCACAGAATTGAGTGAAAACACTCTCGGTGTTAGAACCCTAAATGGACGAATGTGGATCCCTCGTTATGAAGACCTAGGAGGGAGAATTATGGATGAATCTCATAAGACTCGATACTCGATTCATCCCGGTGCCATGAAGATGTATCAGGATATGAAGAAAGATTATTGGTGGCCGGGAATGAAGCGCGACGTAGTAGAGTACGTGAGAAAGTGCCTTACTTGTTTACAAGTGAAGGCAGAACATCAGAAGCCATACAGGAAGATCCAACCATTGGATATACCTAAGTGGAAGTGGGAGCACGTCACCATGGATTTTATTACTAAGATACCTCGTACAGCGAGGGGGTGCAATACCATATGGGTGATTGTTGATCGACTGACGAAGAGTGCTCACTTCCTACCAATCCGCGAGATGTATTCATCTGAGAGATTGGCGGATCTGTTCATCAAGGAGATTGTAGCTCTTCATGGTGTGCCGGTGTCTATCATGACGGATCGTGACACCCGATTCACATCGAAGTTTTAAAAGAGATTCCATGATACGCTGGGTACGAGCCTACATATTAGCACGGTTTGTCATCCTCAAATAGATGGTCAATCCGAGAGGACGACTCAGACACTTGAGGATATGCTCCAAGCATGCATGATCAATTTTGGAGGAAGTTGGGTGATCACTTACCGTTAGCAGAATTCTCGTATAATAACAGTTATCATGCCAGCATTGGCATGCCACCTTACGAGATGCTATATGGTAGGAGGTGTAGAACACCCGTATATCGGGGTGATATCGGAGAAAAAGAGTTAGGGAGCCTTGAGGTGATCAAGGCTACCACTGAGAAGTTAGAAAAGATCAAGGCTTTTATGAAAGTGAGGAAGGATCGACAAAAGTCATATGCCGACAAGAGGCGTAGACCGATCGAATTTAAGGTGGGCGACCGAGTTATGTTGAAGGTCTCACTTGGAAAGGAATCATTCGATAAAAGCGAGGTAAGCTAAGCCCAAGGTACATAAGGCCTTTCTGAATCATAGCACGAGTAGGAGAGGTGGCCTCTCAGTTAGAATTGCTTGATGAGTTAAGTGAAATTCATCCGACATTCCATGTATCTCATCTAAGTAAGTGCTTAACTGATGAATATATGATTGTACCACTGGATGATATCGAAGTGGATGAACTACTCAATTATGTGGAGCTGCAAGTGGTAATCATCGACCGGAAAGAGAAAAGATTAAGGAATAAAGTGATTCCACTGGTGCGTGTGTAGTGGAAACACAAAAGGGTTCAGAGTCTATGTAGAAGACTGAAGAAGAGATGAGACAACATTACCCACAGTTATTTGAAGAGTGATGGTTTCGGAGACGAAACCTCTTTAAGGGGGGTGGACTTGTAACACTCGAAATTTTGTCTAGGATGAAAGAAAAGAAAAGAAGTAATAAAGCGAATAAATGGAAGATATTGGTAAGAGAAAGAAAAGTGGCCAAAGTGGAAGGGGGCTTAGTGTAATTTTTACAAAGTCAAATATTAAAATATTTAAAAGGGTATGACCACCTATATATGTATATATCAACTTGCTTTTTGGTCGACAAAAAGGAAGAAGAAAGAGAAAAGCATATTTTCGATTCTAGAGAGAGAAAGCTGCAAAATTCAACGAAGGTAAGCAAATTTAGCATAATTGGGTTCGGTTTTTTATGATTTTGACCATGTAACCGAATTCTAAATGTTCTTATGTGTGTATATGTGTTTGGGTTGTGTGTTTTGGACATGTCTAGGTGTTAGAAACTTTTAAAAAGTTCAAGTCAAAGAGTTTGAGTTTGGAAGCAGCTTAGATGAGTTCTAGACCCCGTCTTTATATGTTTTATATGTTTTTGGGGATGAAAATGTATTGAAAATGATTTTATAATTTTTATATATGTAACTGTATGCATTTATGCTTGTATGGTGATATTCTATGGTTGTCTAGGCTATGTTTAAGCTTAGGATAGGTATAACAAGCTTAGAACAAATTGATATGATGATTGGGATTGAAAATAACTTGGGAACATGTTAAATAGGCTGTTCATGCGCCTACATAAGGCTCATGGGCCTGAAATTGCCTTAGAAAATTTTGAAGTGTTTTCCATGCGCCCAAACAACCCCATGCACCTAAACAGGGCCCATGCGCCTAGCCTTTTTGCCTTAGAACATATTATGTAAGGTCATGCACCCAAACAGGGCCCATTCACCTAAAAATGTGCCTTAGAAAGTTAAGGATGATGCGCCCCAGTAGTGCCCATGCGCCTAAATAGTTCATGCGCCCAAGACTTAGTAGGAAAAAGGGTTGTGTAGGGCCATGCACCCAAATAGTGCTGATGCGCCTAAGCAGGGCTCACGCGCCTGCATAATGCTCATGTGCCTAGAACACTTAGAAATTTTCTAAAATTTTAGAGAAAAACAGAATGATTAGGGTTTGACCCGAGTTTGACTTTGAGGTTTTAATTGTTATTATTATGCATATATATGAGTTGTTCTTATGTTCCATAAAATTATTATTGTGTGACTTTACGTGGTGTGTTTATGATCGTATATGTAAAGTATTATCATTAATAAAAGTGAAAGATTAATGATAAAGAAAAGTGGAACATAAAGGAATAAATAAAAGTCTTGCAAGCAAATGAAAAGGAGGTGCATGACCATGTTGTCGTTAGCTCAGTTGTATGCAGTTTACTAACTGGAAGGATGCATGCAGGGTCAGTCGTTGAGACTGACACGGACCCTTGTAGCATACCCTAGGTGATTAGGTCAGCTTAATGCATAATGTTCGTGGTCTATTTATAGACCACAGGCCCAACATCAGCTTCGTGCACAATGTTCAGGGTATTGCACATTGGTCCATAAGAAAGTGAAAGATAATGATAAAAGTACGAAATGAACAAATGCGTATAGTAATGAATGAAAGAAAGTATTACTCTGATGTACGTATGATGTGTGACCACATACCAAAATAAAGGAAGTATTTTACAACAAAGGATATTTTCATATATCTATACAAGGTATTGTAATACTTTTGAAACTAGAACTCACTCAGCAATGCTGACTTTTGTACATTTTAGTTGGAAGGTAAATATTGCTGAGGATGGCACGAGGGTGAAGCTATACGACAGGGTAAGACTGGCATCCATTCATGTTTCGATAATATTGTTGTTTTGTAATGCATTTAAACAATCTTTTGTAACTAATGAACAATGATGTATTGCTCAACAACAGTAATTACAAATGAAATGAATGGGCCTTTATTAATGTAATTCCGCTACAATGTTTTATGAAGTGTATACTATTATGTATGATCTGTGCTAGGAATGACCAACTGTGAGGTGCCCGGGAACGGGGCTTACAAGTATGGACATAGAGGACTCACCACCCTCACTTGCAGTTGGGCATACTCAACAAGCTTCTCAGACCTACATTGATGTGGAACGGGGCTTACAGTAACTGCTTCATCACCTAGTACCCTCAATGAGGCACCAACTGGTGAAAGTGTCTCACAGCCTCTCTGTAGCCAGAACTCAAGTACTACACCAAGTAATGAAGGCCAAAGCTCTCTCCACCCTGAGTCACATAGACCTATGACTGACAAAAGGAAGAGGAAGATGACCTTTGAGGAGTTTAAGGAGGAGAAGAGAGAGGGGAAGAGGAAGATAAGGGGTGAGAGTTCAAGTGAGACCCCTGGTTTCATGAAAGCTACAATTAGGGTTGCCCCTAGGCCAAGCACTTAAGAAGTTGAGTTGAGGACAGCCAGATTGAACTATCTAGAGTCTAGATACTATAATGTTGATGAACTTATCTCTCTCCCCTTGGAGGAACTAAATGAACTAGCTGACATGGATGTGTCAAATGAGAGGAAGGAAGATAAGGATGCAGAATTGCTCCTCAAAGTCAAAGAAGAAAAGAGAATAAAAAGACACTACAAAGCTCCTACCTTCTCCCCAGTTCAAGAAAGTCCTGAGGCAGAGGTTATGGGTATTGAGCAACAAACTCAGGTTGGTAGGGAACAAGATAGACAAAATATGATAACCTACCTGAGTGCCACATGCCTCTATTAGGCAGCAGACCTACTTCCCTTATCCTATGAATACATTGAATTTGAATAGCTTAAGCAGCTTGAGCAATAAGTGTTAAAAGAGTAAAAAGCTAATAAGAGGAAAATGATAGAAGAGGCTGCAAAGTGAAGAGCCACCATCAAAACCAATCAAAAGAAGTCTACTGGTAGACAGAAGTTGGTGAGCTTCTTGGCTGTATGGGTTCTCTAGAAGGAGACTTGGTCCAATGTCTCTATCCACCATGTATGAGCACATTAGGGTGATCAAGCAAAAGATCAAGATGGATGAGATGGTTGACTTGTATTCTCAACCAAATCAGGCTGCACTAGAAGTTATGGTCAAGGTTGAACCATAAGAAACAACTCAACCAGGACCTAGTGCTGTATGACATCCAAATATGAAGTCTTTCAAAGCTTCAAAGACAAAGTCTTCCGGTGCCAAATATTAATTTCTTCTGAAGATAGAGATACATGCTTTTCTAAATCACCTTTGGACAAAAGCTGACTACTTTCCGCTACCATCTTTGAAAACTCACCAACTTAAATGAGTTGGTGAAAAGTTCATACTTTGTCAAATTGTAGATTAAAGTCTTATCTTTGTAACTTTATACTTTCGTATTTTTATCTTTTTTGTATTAGATAAGGATGTGAGCTATGGCATGTCATAGTCACTAGTCAAAAGGTAATCTGCCTTTTGACTCTACATTTATCTTATTGTCCAGATTAGTCTTTCGCACTGGCCTTCAAAGTATGGCCGGCTGTAGGATGTAGTATAAAGTATCTCAAGTACTTGTAATTTCCATATAAGCTTTGTAAAAGTTGTAAGAACTTGATAGCAATATACATCATGCTTAAAAACCATATTATCTTTTTCTTGTTCTGTTCCTTACTTATGTTCTTTGTTTCATCATAAGCCGGTTCCCTATTTAATCTGCTAAGTGTTCCAACTCTCCTAACACTGTGAAACTGTTGCATTGACCCCGTTCACCGAACTTGCATAGGTTAACCATTATTTTTAAAGAACCAAACGGGTAGTTAGGTGATATCATGCATACTGTGTAAATGTTAGAGAAAACATGCATGTTTGGATAAAAGGATTGTCATAGGACAAAGTCCGGAATTAGTATGAAAGGGGTAAAACATGTGAGTGTCCTAACCTTATGGTTGATGTGGAAATTAAGCATGTAAATTATTTTAAGATAAGGTTTGATAAATCCATCCGGTCAATATATTGGGCATATGAATGAATCAAAGCTCTTCAATGCATATTCATCATGAGCTATGATAGGAGTGATGACCTAGGCTCATAGAGACCCTAGCCTGAGCTTATTTTCATGACAGGGCCTAGTCAAATAGATTAAATCAGTTGGGGCATCCTAAGAGTTTTGCATATTTGAGGTTATAGCAACTTGATATGTGTATATGTGGGACATATGATTATTAAATGCTTTCCGGCTAGTGTGTGTGGACATGCTCAGGATGCTCATCATAGTGAGTCTAACCACTTCCCTTTTTTTAAAATGTTTTGGTTACATCCAAGCTAGTTAATGATTTGATGAAAATGTTTTAAAAGTCGGAGGAGAAATAAAACAATCTCGAGACCTAGGTAGCCATGGTTTTAGGTACGTCTAGACTGATAGCGAGCAATAGTGGGCTAATCATTAATTTAAAGACAAGATTATCAGTATGTAATGTTTTGCTCAAACCTTGGAGAATATGTGTGTTAGTTGGATCCATCTAGGCAGGAAAGCCTCTTTGAGTAAAATTCAATCTAAGGCCAAAGCAAAGACTGTAGATAAGTTTGAATTGGTTTGAGGTCAGAACAGAGACTATGGATAGGACTACAGGATAATGATAGTCTGAGGCCATAGTGTAGATCTATGGATAAGACTAGGACTATCTTAAGGCCGCATCAAAGATTGTGGCTAGGGCTGAGCTAGATTAATGAGGTGGGATTCAATCAACTATGGTGCCTATAACCTACCTTTTCATTGTATATATAATAAAACCTCGAGTGTCACATATTTTTTCAAAACTAATGTTCATTGTGGAGAATTCAGTATAGACTTGATGTGTTGATACTTACATACACAATTTGTCTTGATTGTTTAACACCTATAAAGTAATTGGTTATAACTCATCAACAATAGTGTTATTGGCATGCTTTAGCTCGTGATGTAGGTTTGGTAGGTGTCAGGAGCCACTAGCTTGGATGGTATTCAATAACTTTGCAGTTTGAGTGTGAATACCATCTTCATGTAGAACAAGTGACCTACCTGGGGTAGTGTATCTGCAATGGATGCGTGGATTTATGTAGCACTCTTAAGATTTTAATTTAGTCTAGATTTATGGTATTAAATATAAGTCTATAGTTGTATATTGTTGTGTGATAGATATAACAGGTCATGCTTGTGGATTGGGGTGTGATACATTGGTATTAGAGTACTTGGTTTTAGCGAATTAAGTTTCAAGTAGGTCCTTAAGTTTTAACCCAAGAGGCTCAAGAGCACTATAGGATATGAATTGCATTTAGGATCGTTGGTAAACTGATACGTGGTTATTAGTACGGACACAAAGACAATGAGACAACTGTGTATGATCAACGTCATGTTATCACTATATGAACATGCTGACTACTATCTGATGTGTGGACCAGCATAGAAGCCTCGTAAGGAAAGTCGAAACATGCTTGACATGAACATCACGTGGATATTGAGTATGATTGATAACTATTAATGATTGATATATTACAAGACATGTTAGAGAAGAAGAAAAGCTCATTTCTAGGATATTCTTCAGATGAAGTAAATCATCTCATCCAAATCACATTTTAGGATACAGGAGAAGAGCAAAGCTTGGGCATAGCTTAAGATTTTTCTAAACCCAACATGCAAGGTTACTATATGATGGAACCTTCGACTTCGTGGTCGAAAAAATCACCATATTTGGTGTTGGACGACTAGCCATAACGAACCTGAGGTGAAAGGTGGTGATGATGATGATGAGGAGGCTGGTGATGGAGATCTAGAGAATAAGGACACTGTGTTCATGACAATCCAAATGAGTAAGTCCCGACAGACTTTGAGTACGACTACAACAACATGCCAACTTGAGTTTGTGCTCTGAAATCTTACTGAATGAGGATAGCATCTTCTAGAAGACTTGGAACATCAATGCCCCTATTCGGAGTATGACCGTCTCAGATGCAGGATCGAGGGGAGTTATGCAAAGCTATAAGATGCAGCCACGATGAGTACTATCAATGATCCAACTTGTATCGACAGACGCTTGTTTACGAGCCATGTCGATGTACCCACTTCCACCTATTGTTTATCTACCACCCCAGTAGGTTATGTTATCCTATCTATTCATAGTCGCCAATGTATGCACCTTATCATCTCTACCAGCGGGCATATCTTTCATTTCCTTCTTATTAAGAACCATTCAAAAATTCTTATGGCATTGAATCGTCCTATTACTATGCTACATACTGATCGACTAATGTTTTCTTGGATGACAACCATAAGGTGTCAGGTTGATTTGAGGATTAGGAAGATGACAGATCCCATAGCTTCAACCGATCGGATAATGGGATAGGTCCCTTGGGAAGGAGATATCATCTTGGATGATATAAGTGTTGATTAGAGAACTTTTTAGGCTTAGGATTAACAGATGATTGTAATATGATAATGGTCAGACTATGTATTGAACATGATGTAGTTCGATGTGATTGTACCGCAAGAACTGGGAAAAATGAAATTGACAAGTATTTGGATGATAGATTGGATGAAACCCTTCTATAATTAGTATGTTATAACAATGTAACTATGTGTTAGTTAGCTATGTAATGCTTGACTGCCTTATGAGATGTTCATGTGTAAGAAGGGTTAGGAGTACGAGAATTAGAACTTCAAATGCATTAATTGAAAATGTATGATCAAATCCATAATTTATATTCTTGAATATTTGTTTCAAGAAGTTATGATAAACAAATATAAAAATTACTTATATATATGTATGTATGTATATTTGTATGTATGTATGTATGTATGTATGTATGTATGTATGTATGTATGTATACATATGTATGTATGTACGTACGTACGTACGTACGTACGTACGTATGTATGTATGTATGTATGTATGTATGTATGTATGTATGTATGTATGTATGTATGTATGTATGTATGTACGTACGTACGTACGTACGTACGTATGTATGTATGTATGTATGTATATATGTATGTTTGAATATGTGTATGACATAAGAAAATTATTAATTTTAAATAAGTAATGGTATCTAAAATCTATATATTTGATGTTCATTAAGAATGGCTAAGAATAAGGGAAACAAGGCTGTTGACATGATGAGTGAAGTTCCGTCTTAAAGGGCTAGGGGAATACCCATGCTAACCATAACACAAGCCCCACTCTTTTTGTTAAAGTGCGAAAGGGTCTAGCTCTTACTTAAGAGGACAAGAAGAAGGTTGAACTCACTGTTGAGTTGTAGCAAATGATCACCATTGGAGTAGTTGTAACCATGCCCGCCATTGTCACCGGAGTCACTAAGGCCATTCTAGGTGAACAGAAACTCTCCAATCATAAGAAGATGAAGACCTCAAAGGCTGAAAGATCGCTAGAATAATCATTTAAGCCATTTGAAGACAGTGGATAGAAAAACACCAGCCCAATATCTTACTCGTTAGGTGAAGTAAACAAACTTAAAAAGGGAATGTATAAGGATTCCAACTCTAAGTGGTGAACATACCAAATTACATGACATGTAAACCTAAAATGTTTAAGGGTGACAAGATGGGCACCGATGATTGAAATCAGTTTGGATGTTAGTGATTGAAGGGAAGAGGATAAGGTTAAGTTTGCTATCCAATCATGTAAAGGGAATGCTCATACTTGGTAGAAAAAAATTGTATCCACTCAAGGTCACGCTAAGGTGTTCAACGTGGGATAGGGGTAGTTTTGAAACTTGTTTCTTAAGAAGTTCATTCCATATCATGAGTGGAACAATTAGAAGATGAGTACATCACTTGAATATAGAAGGTACAAATTAATAGAAATACTATGACACAGTGAGAAACACAAGTATCTACCATCCAAGATGCTGAGGGGTGGGATGAACTAGCTGTGTGGCATGTACAACACGCTTGGGTCCCTAAACAGCGGGAAACTATAAGGTTATATTATAAAGTCTAATGTAACCAAAGCAACCAAAGAGCTTACAGCATGCATGCACTATGTACAAGGTAGAAGTTACTTCGAAAGCTTTACACCCTTCATAGAAAATATTCTAAGCGTAAAATCTTCCGAAGCCAAAGACCAAATCTTCCGAAGCCAAAGATGAAGTCTTCCGACATTTCAAAGACAAAGTTTTCTAAAGCCAATGAAGTGAATATTGATTTCTTCCAAAGACAGAGAAAACATGCTTTCTCTGATCAACTTTTGTATAAAGCTGACCCACTTTTCACTACAACTCTAAAGACTCACTAACTTGTATTAGTTAGTGAAAAGGTCCATGCTTTTGTAACTGTAGTTTGGGGTCTTGAGTATGTAACTTTATACTTTGTACCTTTTATCCTTTTGTAATATATAAGGATATGAGCTATGGCATGTCATAGTCACTAGTCAAAAGACAATTTGCCTTTTTACTCTATATTGATCTTGTTGTCTAAATCAGTGTTTCTAGCTGGTTTTCAAAGTATAGCTGGTTGTAGGATGTAGTATAAAGTATCTCAAGTCTTGTATTTTATCTTATGCTTTATAACAATAGAACTTGAGAGCAATATACAACATTCTCGAAAACCATACTTATCTTGTTCTTTTGTTCCGTCTCATTGTTTACTTGTATCCTTAGCATCTCTTACTCAAACCCGATTCCCTATTTGATTTGTTAACTATTATATCACTCTCCTCATTATGAGACTAATTATATGGCCACCCTTAACCGGTCCTGCAATTGGCATTAGAGCATTCCAGGCTCTTGATTGTAAGATCTCATTATCAAAAATCCTCTCAGTTTCACAAATCACTTAACATCTTAAATGGTAGCTTCCAAGTCTAATATGGAAACCGATACCATGGTAAAGTCCCCAATGATCACTCCTGATGATTTTGACACTTGGTGCCTAAGAATGGAAGTCTTTATCAACTCTCAAGATAGTAAGATATGGCAAGACCTTACATTCCATGCACCTCTTTAGCAGTTGCTGGAGGTGGCATGATTCCAAGGAAGTGGCTGACTACTCTAAAGAAGACAGGAAGAGAATAGATGTAGATCAAAAGGCCATGATCTCCCTCCAAATTGCTCTTCTAAATGTCATCTACAGAGGCTTCAAGAAGTGCAAAACTACCAAGTAACTATGGGATGCACTGAAGCTGATGTATGAGGGGTCTAGTGAAGATCAAGAGAACAATAAATACCTCTTGAAGTAGCAGTTTGAGAATTCCACCTTTAAAACAAGTGAAATCATGACTCAACAATACTTCAGGTATGTTAAGATTATGGATACTCTAATGGATGTTGGAGTAAAGCTAGAGAATAGGGATATTATAAGGAAGTTTATGTCCTCTCTTCCAAGACAATGGACACACTACTGTATGGTCATTAAGAGGATTGAAAACCTTAAGACCCTTATGTTGGATCTTATATGCCCAAGACACATACAAGATTGATGTGGTTAATACGTTATGATCCAAGTCGGGTCATACCCAATAACAAGCTAAACAAACACAAATAAATATTTATTTGTTGATATGATCAAACAAATAAATATTGACACCAATTTAGAAAATAGGCTTTCTAAATTATTGCTTTTGAAATAGAACAAATTATATGGATAATTTGTTCATAAGAAGTTATTTGTATTATTATTTAAGTAGGTTAAATAATAACAAATAAAAGTGTGTTCAAGTTATAAAATTAAAAGGGGTTTAATTTTATAAACTTATGAGTTGAAGAGTGTGAAATTTTATGAAATTAAAATGGGTGGGAACCCATTTAAACCAAAATTTTGGCCACCCCTTGGTTGGCCCTCCTTGAGATTCCTTTGTCTTGTTTTAATACAAGACTTAAAGCATTTTTCACACTCCACTCCAACTACACTCTCTCTCACACACATATGCAAAACTCTCTCTTCTTTTTCTTGGCTGAAAATTTCCAATCTAAGAAGAAATTGGGCTGAAATTTTCATTTTTGGGGAAGAAGGCATAAGAAGTAGAGTTTGGTGTTCAACTTCCTAGCTAGTTGGGGCTTTGACAAGGAGCTTGTTGGTATACTTGCTTGAGGTCTTCTTCTTTGGGGCTTCTATTCAAGAACATCATCATCTTCTCCATCGATTTCCATCTCACATCTTCTTGTTCTTAGAAAGGTTGCATTCTAAGAACATCCTATGGTTGTTTATGTTTGATAGCATTTCTTTTCACATATATTTGATCCTTGTTCTTGGGTTTGTTATGTTGGTTAATAAAATGGTTTATTTCAGCAACTAAAACATGTTTCATATGTCAAAATATCCGCTGCATTTTTGTTTAAATGGTTAAACAAACTTTGATAAACTTGTAACAAACCCAACACCTTATTCTCACTAAGTTGTATGGCATACTCAGTGGCTACCAAATGGAGATGAACATGCAAAATCCATTCGGTAACTCCAACAACCAGCAGAGTTCTGCCCTTCATATGGTTGAAAGAGATTATAGAGAACCAAAACATCATCTTATTTCTTAGCCTAACAAATCAAAAAGTCCCTTTCATCACCTTCCCAGAGACACCAAGGGAAAGCTATATCCAAGGAAGCCCATTCCAAGAGACAAGCTCATCACAAGCCTTTGTCTCTGTTCATGAAAGCACATACAACTTCCTCTTCACCCTTGAAGATTTGGATTGTATCCATCAAGATGACCTGGAGTACATGGAATAGTCCAACAGATGGCTCTTCTCACTTATAGAGACAAGGTATTCTATAAGAGGACAGGGAGGAAGTTTCCCAACAATGTGTCCAGTGGAAAGTTTGGGCTGGATAAAAGCAAAGTGAAGTGTTACAACTATAACCAAATGGGACATTTTGCTAGGGAGTACAAGGCACCAAGCACTAATGGTGGCCAAGGACAACCAAGGCCAAACTACACCGAGGGAGCTCCACACACCAAGAAGCCCAAGTGGCAAGCTGCAGTTGTTATTGAAGAAGGCTTTGATTGGAGTTTTTAGGTTGAAGATGTATCTCCAAACCAAGCACTAATGACAGATCATAAAAAATCTGAGGTATTGGAACATCCTTGTACCCCAGAGTGCATTACTAAAGTAAATAGATATAGGTCCTATAACTTAAAGATGGGATCTAATCTTGTGTCCTTGAACATATTAAAAGCTGATTATAAAAGAGCTGAAAATGATTACAAACTTATAATAGAAGATTTAAAGAAAACCATTTCCACTCTTAAGATGAACATACCAACTACAGGACTCAGATCAAAGATCTCATCACTAAGTTAACTGAGTGCTAGGCTGATCTTGTGATCAGCAAAGCGAACACAGAAAAATGTGTTCATCAACAAGAGACCTTTAAGCACATAATATTCTCATCCCTGTATGCAAAAGCGTATTATCTGAACAAGCAGGGATTGGGATCTAGTGAAATAGCTCATCCACACACCCTATTGTTGTAAGATCTCCTAGGTTTGAAACTTGTCAAGATGAACTTCCTTTCATAGACCCCATTGAAGAAGAGGATGAATAGGAGATAGTAAAGGATAGATCTAAGATAAGCGAAGAAGATCATCCTAACTAGGGTCACTATTCTCCTGAGGAGAGGAAGAAATCAGGGATAATAAATTCTAAGCAGAAGAACTTGATTCGTGCAATCAAAAGAAGATCAAATAAGGCTCAAAAGATCAAGGCCACCTTCAACTCTAAGAAGAAACAAGTTTTTATCTCTAAAAGGTTTAAAGTGGTGAAGACTGAGGACTCAACTCTTAATTCTAGTATCAAGAGTTCATGTTCATGTCCAACTCATCACTATTAAGGAATGAAGGCAATCAGCAGTTTATGACTACTCTAAATGATCCACTTCCAAGAGTAAACCTCACCCTAGAAAGCTTGCTACAGCATCTAAGAAGATGAATATGGAGATGGAAAGTGATCAAAATCAGTCTTCCATTCATAAGAAGTCTCTTAGAAGGAAGCCAATTGATTGCATTATGTGTGGCAATACTTCTCATCTTGCTAAGGATTGTATCTGCAATCCCAAAAGTACTATCCATATAACTAGGAAGAAGACTTCTAAGAAGAACAAGAAGAAGAAAGCTTCAGAAGGAAAATATATTCCTTTCGAAAGCTCCAAAATAGATATAAAGACAAGTGAAAACTTGTCTTCAGAAGATAATTTTGTCTCGGAAGAAAGGAATGCTTCCGAAGCACTGAAGCTTGCTGTAGTGAAAGCAAGATCTTTCGAAGGGTCAATATCCAAAACTTCCAAAGTTGTCGAAACTTCCAAAGTATTGAAGGTCAAGTCTAATCTTCCAAAGATGGTGTGGAAGATAAAGGAAGACCAAATGACTAGAAGTTCTTCATTAACAACAGCAAATGATCCCTAAAGTCTTAACATAGGATCAATTACTGGTGCATTGTCTTCACTCCATTTTGAAGAGCCCAAGACCAATGAGGCTTGGGTTTCAAAATGTAACTAACTTTCTCCTTGTTGTGCAGGAATAGCTAAAGACCAAGAGGAATGTATGGATCATTGACAGTGGCTGTTCCAGACACATGATAGGCAATGGCTGCTTGCTTTAAAATTTTAAGAACATTGGTGGATGACTAGTTGCTTTGGATAAGATGTAGGAGGTTCATTACTGGAAGGGGCAGGGTCAGAAATGCTACGCTCAATATTGAAAAGGTAAACTTTGTTAAGGAGCTTGGGTACAATTTACTAAGTGTATCCCAGTTTTATGATCAAAGACATAACATGCGCTTCACTAAGCATGAGTACATTGTTCTTAAGACTGGGGTGGTCATTCCTCAAGAGCATATCCTGCTCAGATCCCCAGGAAAGGGAACATGTACAAGATGGATTCGTAGGAAACATCTCCCTCAAGAGAAGTTTCTTGTTTTCTATCTAAAGCAAAAAGTTATGAGTCTTTTCTTTAGCATAAAGAATGTGCCATTAAACTTTAAGAACATGAATAAATTAATTAAGAATGATTTGATAACTGGAATGCCAAAGAAAGAGTTTACAAGTGATGATCATTGTGTTGCATGGCTAAAAGAGAAACAACACTTGGTGTCTCACAAACCAAAGGAAAAGAACTCTATCACTACTCCCCTACACTTATTACACATGGATCTCTTTGGCCACACCAGTGTAAAGAGTCTAGGAAGGAACTCATACTACTTAGTGATGATAGATAATTTCACAAGATTTACTTGGGTTTTCTTCCTTAGAACTAAGGATGATACTAATATGGTCTTGAAGAACTTCATTCTGAAAATTGAGAATTAAAGTGCTCACAAGATCAAGACTATAAGATGTGATCAAGGAAATGAATTCAATAACCAAATCCTTGACACATTTTGTGATGAAAAGGATATAATAAGACAATATAGTGCTCCTAGGACTCCTTAGCAAAACGGATTTGCTGAAAGGAGAAACGGGACACTTATTGAAGCTACAAGAACAATGTTGTCTGACTCTGAACTTCCAATCACCTTGGGGATAGAGACAATCAACATTGCCTGCTATTTGAGAGTTTTAGTAGTTAAGACTCATGGTAAAACTTCTTATGAACTGTGGCATAAAAGGAGACCTTTCATTGGTTTTCTCAGATCATTTGGATATCCTTGCACCATCTTGAATACAAAAGATCAAGTAGCCAAGTTGGCTGAGAAATTAGATGATGGACTCTTTATTGGATACTCTTCCTAATCTAAGGCTTATAGAGTATTCAATATCAAAACTAGAGTAGTTAAAGAATCAGCCAATATGATCTTCAATGAGCATACTCTCAGTATGAAAGGTTCTGGTCTTGATTGGCTATTTGATCTTGATTCAGTTATCAATTGTTTTAACAAATCTTGTGAGAATGTTGCAGGATCTATAGGTAACTTATCAATAGGAGATCCTGACCCAAGATTTGAGCTGGAAGACCAAGCAAGAATAATACTTTAGGTCCAGTGGTAACTAACCCTACAAATGGAGTTCCTATCAGCACAACTATGACAAATATGGCTGATACATCTGAGGTGCCTACAAATTCTAGCTCGGAGGCATAAAACTCAAATAAAGAAGCTTCAAATATAGGAGGAAATGGTGGTGGTGATGGTGATCAAGAATTTCTTGATGCTAATAACCACTCTATGGAAGACAACATCAATGATGTCACAAACTCATTGGATCAAGCTTCTCTTGATAAGTGTCATGATATGGTGGGACACACTTCATTAACAGATTTAGACTTCACAAATTTAGATCTGTCCAATTAACTTGCAATGATCCTTCAACATAGGATCCACAAGTCATACCCAACCACAAACATCACTAGAGATGTTGACCAAGGGGTGAGAACAAGAGGACAAAGCCATGACAAATATGTTTGTTTATATTCTTGTTTCTTGTCCTAGATAGAGCTAAAGAAAGTTGATAAGGCTTTAAAGGATGGAAGTTAGGTTGAAGCAATACAAGAGGAGCTGATTCAATTCAAAAAATAAAAGGTTTGGAACCTATGTCCTCTTCCTTAAGGGAAGACTACCATAGGAACCAAGTGGGGTTTTAGGAACAAAAAGGATGATAGAGGACTTGTCATAAAGAATAAGGCAAGACTTGTTATTCAAGGGTACACACAAGAAGAAGGAATTGACTACATTGATGTCTTCGCTCCTGTGGCAAGAATTGAAGCTATTAGGATATTCCTAGCTTTTGTTGCATCCAAGGATTTCAAGGCTACCAACTTGATGTGAAGTGTGTGTTCTTATATGGGGTGATTGATGAAGAGGTGTATTTTAAACAACCACCTAGCTTTGCAGATCCAAATCATCCTGATTATGTTTGCAAGCTTCATAAAGCTCTCTATGGGCTGCACCAAGCTCCAAGGAAGTGGTATGAGACACTATCTCAGTATTTCTCTCAGCATGGCTATGAGAGGGGTACTATAGATGGAACTCTCTTCCTCAAAGGAATAGAAAATAACTTAATGCTTGTTTAAGTATATGTAGATGATATTATCTTTAGGTCAACCAATCTAAAGCCCTATAAAGACCTTGAGAAGATGATGAAGAATAGATTTGAAATGAGTGCCATGGGGGCACTCAATTTCTTTCTAGGAATTCAAGTAAAGCAAGTTGACAATGGCATCTTTATAAGTCAAAGTATGTACAAGGCATATTTACAAGATTCAACATGACTAATGTAAGGTTTCAAAAGCCAGAAACCACTCCCTTGGACTTGATCTTGAGGGGGAGTGTGTAGATGAACATCTTTATAGGGTTATGATTGGGTCTCTTATTTACCTTACGGCCAACAAGTCTGATATCATATTTTCTACATGCATTTATGCAAGATATCAAGCCAACCGAAAGATGTCACACCTGGTTGCTGTCAAGGGGATTATTAGATATCTCAAAGGTGCTCCTAAACTAGGCCTTTGGTATCTAAAGAATTCTAACTTCAATCTGTATGCTTATACAGATAGTAACTATGGTGGCTGCAACATGACTGTAAAGTCTACATCTGAGAGATGTTAATTCCTTAGTGGAAGGATAGTCTTATGGCAATGCAAGAAACAATCCTGTGTATCTACATCACCTGCTAAAGCTGAATACATTGTTGCTGCTAGCTACTATGCTCAAGTGCTTTGGATTCAGAATCATATGCTAAACTATGGATTTAACTTCAAGGAGACTCCTTTTCACATAGCCAACAACATTGCTATCTCTATTATAGAGATTCCTGTGCACCACTCAAGGACAAAACACATCAATATTAGGTATCATCTAATTAAAGATAGTTTTGAAAAGGGATTGATAAAACTAGGTAAAGTTAACACAAATGAACAATATGCTGATCTGTTCATAAAGGCTTTTGATGACAGAGATTTAAATATCTTGTATCAGCTATTGGGATGATTAACTTTGAGTAGATTTTCTTAAAACTTAATTCAAGACTATTTCTAAAAAATCGTGTGTCCTAAGTTGTCTAAACTATCCCCTACACAAGCCTAGTTTACATGGAAGACATCCCTTTTCAAATGATATTCCTTATAATTTTGAAAAAAAACTTAACATATATTTTCTTTTGGATGACATTAATATTTTCTTTGGAAGAATTTTAAGTCTTCAAATCAGATAACTACTTATAAAAAATTTACCCTCTGAAAAAATTCTAATATATCTTTCGAAGCAAAAAAAATATGCTTCTAAGTACTTATATGCAATTGAAGAACAATTTTCTTCCGAAAGTAATTAAATTTTGGAAGATTTATTCCCTTGAGATTAAAACTTTCAAGTTCTAATCTCTTCCTAAACCAAATATGTCTCAGAAGAGAAAATACTTAAGTATTTGTCTTCCGAAGCAAATTTTCATAAAACTAAAGAATATCTTCCAAAGTCAAAATAGGCTTTGGATGGTTTTATAAAACTTCCAACGACAAAATACCTTCGAAAGATTTTTGACTTCCAAGAAAACTACCTTTTTGGACACTTTTTCAGAGGTGGGACCGTATTTGGATTTCAAAGTTTATTCTTTTGCATTAACTTTGTCTCAAATCCATTTCATATATATACATCCCACGGTTCCCCCCCTCTTTCACTATCTTCTTCATCTATAATTCTCTAACCTAAATTCACACACAAACCGACCTTGTTTTTAACTTCCTTCACAACAAAGCTACCACAAATGGTCAACCCTGATCATAGAAACCAACCCAATTTCTCCATGCACCTTCACAGGAAACACAATCAAGTTTCTCTATTGAACTCTGAGAAAGATCCAGGTTTCTCAGAGGTTTGCCACTTTTTTACTCTATCCAACTACTTCATATCCCTCACCACACATCCTTCACTCTATGAGGATCAGCTATTGGAATTCTGAAGAACTTGCAAAGAGGTCACCATGGATGGGGAGAAGGCACTGTCTACCACTGTGCAGGGGAGGACAATCTTCATAACTCCAGCCTCAATAATCAATCATCTTCCATGAGATGATGTAGAAGGTGAATTGTCCTTTCCCAAATCTGCTGTTAACCAGTCCTTTGGACAGATTGGCTATGAAGGTGACTTCTCAGTCAGAACTTTCAAGAAAGGGAAGGTTTCTTCTTAATGGAAATACCTCCTCTATATGGTCATTCACAGCTTATCTAACAAGTATGGAGGATCGGACCAAATTCCTAAAGACCTTTCCTTAATAGTCCATGGGATGGTTGAAGGGGTCAAGTTCAGGTATTCACAATTTGTATATACTAATTTGCATGCAAACTTGGACTTCTTAGAATACTATATGTTCCGTAGATATGTCCAACACATTCTTAACTATGAATTAGGCTCACAGTTGAGGGGAACAGATAATGATCTAAAATTAGGGGTAGAAACAACCCTAATCCCAAAAATGTTAGAGCTGATTGCTTAAGGTGACAACCTAAAAGCACCAACAAGTATTGAACCCACACATTATACCTCACAATAACTCACACATCCACAAATAAATCTCACCGACCAAAGAAAATCCAAACAAACCCCTAAATAAGTTACTTAGCTTGTGCATGCCCCCATATCACCACCTATACAAAAGGAAGTGAACCTAGAGCTCCAACTTCCCCTAAAGAGCAAACCACTCCCATCTCACCAATGATCAGTACTGAGGTTCCTCATGCTCAGACTGATGAACTCACAAACAAAACAACCTTAAGCCTTCATTCGGAGTCTCAAAACTCTAGCAAACAACCTTCAGGGGACAGTTAGCATCCCCAGCCTCTTGATCTAAACCAACGAATTCCTAAACTAGAATTATATGATGATGAAGATATGGGATTCAGTGAGTACCATGATTCTCTCTTCTCCTTCCCTACTCTAGGAGAGATAAGTACTCCTGCCTCTCCCATATCTAGCCCACATCATCCACCTACTACTGAGGTGGATCTCCCTGAACCTGCTAAGGAGATACATATGGAAGAGTGTTGGATCAAGAAGAAGGCTGGTGCAACCAAAACCAAATCACTTAGTCTACTTTGGAACATCTAACAAAGGCTTTCGAAGCTAAGTATGGAGCTTCCGAAGGAAACAGAGTTCTTCCAAAGAGAAAGTGTAAGCTGAACTTTTGGAGACAAATTCTGCTTCTAAAGACAAAGTGTCTACTTGAGAGTTCAAGACTTAGAAGAAAAGATCAGAAGAGAACTTCTGAAGAAGAAATCCTCAAGCCTCGAAAGAAATAGTGTCTTCCGAAGTATAGGTGGCTCCAGAAGAGGTTGTTCTTGTTGTTCTTCCGAAGCCAACTAAACTTCGGAAGACGGTACTATGAACCAGTGGACATAAGTATGTTCCTCCTGACACTCCGCTGCAGACCTCTGATATACTACATGGCGTTTTCTCAAAAGCCATGTAGTTGACCATACTTTATTCCACTGTTCACCTTTATTAGTTAGTACAGTTACTAACTGTAGTTAGTAACAAAAGGTAAGTCATGGACATGTCATGACTACCATATCTTAAATAATACTTTATCTAAGATACCTTAACTCTAGCATTGTAGTATATGCTTTAGTCATAGGTTCCCAGCTGGTATCAAAGTATATTCGGTTGTAGGTAGTATTATATATAGTATCTCATTGTAACTCATAAACATGCTTGTAAGAGTCTTGTAACACTTTGAGTTGAGAAGTAATAAATACAAATACCTTCAAAACTATATCCTTGTGTTCTTTGTTATTTAGTATATTATTATCAGCTCTTAGAAAAGACTCTTCTTCATCTGATCCGAGTGTAGTATTAGTGAGTTTGAGAGAAAAACCAAGTTTTAGGGACAAACACCGATCCTGCAATGGGTATCAGAGCTTTTTAGGCTCTTGATTGTGAGATCTTACCATCCAAATCGACCTGTTTTTCACTCCTCCTTACAACTCACTCAAAATGACCCTCAACAAGTCCGAAGTAGAAATGGGGACGATGACTAAAGCACCTGTCATCACCCCTGAAAATTTCAGATCATGGAGCAGACGCATGGAAGGCTTCATTAGATATCAAGACAGCAAGATGTGGCAATCTATCGTCAATGGCCCGTACAATCCCAAGGTGGCTACACCAGGAGAACGGTGCCATGATAGAGAAAGTTGTTGAAGATTACTCTGATGAGGACCAGAAGAAGATGGATATTGATAACAATGCAATGACTATTCTTATGACTGCAATACCCAATTCCATTATAGTGGGGTTTGAGCATTGCAAGTCAGCCAAAGAATTGTTTGATGCACTCGCTCAGATGTACTCTTGCTCTAAAGACTCCAAGAAGGACTCACTGAAACAGCAGTTTGAGAACTTCACCTACTTTGATGGAGAGACTCTCAGCCAGCAATATTTCAGGTACATGGATCTCATTTCATCCCTTCAGTTTGTGGGAATCACTCCTGAACTTAGAGACCTCACAAGAAAGTTAATGAGTGCACTTCCTAATGAGTGGACGTTCTACTGTGTCTCTATCAAGAGAACAGAAAATCTAAACACTCTCACCATGACTGAACTTTACAGAATTCTTTATGGATACCGTTTGGAGATGGAAAGCAAAAGGGGTCATCAGACAAGTAGATCCTCGAGTCTCCCCGCTAGCAATGCATTGATGGTTGCTGAAGACTCAGGACCCTCCCAACCTCAACAGCTCCTGAAATACAACCAGCAGACATCCTACTCATCTGGACCTTACATCACTTTTCATGAGACCCCAAGGTCTCAACAGGCTCAGCACAGTTCTTTTAGGATAGTCGTGCCTTTGTCTCAGGAAGTGGACACTCTGGTGATTTTCAGTACTGCTTTGATGGTCTAGAGTGTTTCAGTCCAGATGATGTAGAGTATGTGGACACAGTCCAACAAATGGCTCTTTTAACCTTTAGAGTAAAGAAGTTCTTTAAGAGAACTGGAAGGCAGTTTCCTCAGAATCCAACTACCAGCAAGTTTGGATTTGACAAAGCCAAGGCAAAGTGTACAACTGTAACCAGCTCGATCACTTTGCAACGGAATGCAAGGATCCCAAGGCAAATCCGAGAACCCCACAGGCCTCCACAGATCCCTCTACCTCAAAGCCAATTGGAAAGTCAACTGAAACAGCTGCAATGGCTCAAGAAGTTGACTGGAGCTTTATGGTGCAAGATGTGACTCCTGCATAAGCTCTCATGGCAGGAACAGATGACAGTAAGGTATATGAACATCTCTGTACTCCTGCATGTATTGCTAAGGTTAAATTGTATCAGGATTACAATATGGAGATTAAGTCTGATATTGAGTCTCTAAATGTTTTAAAATCTAATTTTAAAAGGGCTGAATCTGACTATCAAAGAAAAATTAAGGAGTTGGAGAAAACTGTGTCCTTACTAAAACATGAACATTCAAACTATAAGACTCAAATAAAAGATCTGATATCCAAATTGTCAGAGGCTCAAGCCCAGCTTGTCACTACTGAGGCTCAAGCCAGGAAGTATGTTATTTCTGAGCAGAACTTTCAAGCTATTATTGCATCATCCTCCCACTCCAAAATCTGTTATTAGAATAAAGGAGGATTAGGGACCAATGAAATTGCTCCACCACACTCTTATGAGTCTATCAGACAACCTAGATATGGTACTGAAGAGTAAGAGGTCCCAACTGCTGACCCATCTTCTTCTGAGTTGAAGAATGATGCAATAATAGAGGCCACCATAGGAAAGGAACAGGTAAATCAACCCACCTCTCCTTGTGAAGATCAAACCCTAACCACTAAAGCCAGAAGAAGTAGAGCTAAAGCAGCCAGAAGAAGTAGAGCTAAAGCAGCGAGAAGAACTGCTAAGAAAGTGACTGAATCTAAGCAGAAGATTGACTCAAAACAAAAGGGTGTATTCATCTCAGCTGGATTTCAAGTGGTAGGTACTTCTGATTCAGGAAATAAGTGTAGTACCAGCACTCCTGTCCTACCAAATGATCAGAAGTTAAAGGGAAAGGTTGCTGATGAAAAGAAAGAACACAAGAAACAGCAATCTTCACATTCCCAGAAGACTAACATTGCATGCATAACGTGTGGTCTGCAAAATCACATGGCTAAAGATTGTTACTACAATCCTGTAGGCACACATTATGCAAATAATGTTAAGAAAGAAGGATTCAAGGAAGGTTTCTTATTTGGACCTTATCAAATGGTTCAAGTGATGAAAAAGGGAAAGCTAGTTTCCGAAGCATGGTTGCTTTTGGAAGAAAACACTTCCCCCAAAGGGAAAATGGCTTCGGAAGCAAAAGCTGTCAAAGTTCGAAAGAACAAGAAAGCTTCCTTGAAACCATCCCAGAAGAAGACTGCTTCTAAAGAAAAGGTGGTAAAAGATTCTTCCGAAAAGAAAAAAGCTTCGGAAGAATGTCATGCTGCAAAAGCTTCAATAAGCTCATCCTCTATGATCAACCAAAGGATAGATTGGAAGATCAAGAAAGATGTTGTAGCCCAAACCTCTTCTTTAACAACATCCATTGAACCCTCATGCTTAACTTTTGGTTCAATCATGTCAATATCATTGGATGAACCCAAGACCAACAAGGCTTGCGTTTCCAATCAAAACTAATTATCTCATCTTATGTGCAGGATCATCCATATGACAAAAATAACAATGTTTGGATTGTGGATAGTAGATGCTCCAGGCACATGACAGGGAACAAATCTCTCCTTCAATAATTTCAACATTTTAATGGAGGTCCTATCTAATTTGGAGGTGAGGCGGAGGATATATTTCTGGCAGAGGAAGTATATCCAACGGGAAGTTAAAGGATGACAAAGTTCACTTTGTCAAACAGCTTGAACACAATCTGTTAAGTGTTTCTAAGTTTTGTGATCAAAAGCACCAAATGCTTTTCACAGAACATGAGTGCATTATCCTCAAACTAGGGATGACAATTCCTCCGGAATTGGTGCTTCTAAGATCTCCCAGGAAAGGGGATATGTACAAGTTAGATATGAACAATGCTTCCCCACTGGGTGAAGTATCATGCTTTCTTTCCAAAGCCGATAGTGATGAGTCAACACTTTGGCATAAACGTATGTGTCATGTAAATTTTAAGACAATGAATAAATTGGCTAAAAATAACTTGGTACATGGTTTGCCTAAAAAGGATTTTTTCTGCAAAGATAACTGTGTGGCATGCCTGAAAGGTAAGCAACACAGGGCATGTCATAAATCCAAAAGTGTTAACTCTATTACTATTCCATTACACTTATTGCACATGGATCTATTTGGCCCCAAAAGTATAATGAGCATTGGAAGGAAATCATACTGCCTTGTGATTGTTGATGATTTTACAAGATTTACATGGGTATTCTTTTAAGAACTAAAGATAAATCTGCTAAAACACTAAAATCTTTTATTCTTAAAACAAAAAATCAAATTGATCACAAGGTTAAGATCATTAGAAGTGATCAAGGGACTGAGTTTAAGAACTTTGTTCTTGACTCATTCTGTGACTCAAAAGGGATTGCCAGATAATATAGTGCTCCCAGAACTCCTCAACAAAACGGTGTTGCTGAGAGGAGGAACAAGACACTTATTGAAGCTGCTACAACTATGTTAGCTGATTCCAAACTACCTCTAACATTCTGGGGAGAGGTAGTCAGCACTGCATGCTATGTGCAGAACAGAGTTCTTCTAGTTAAGCCACATGGAGAAACCCCTTATGAGTTATGGAACAAAAGGCCACCGTTTATTGGCTTTCTAAGGTCCTTTGGCTGTAGGTGTACCATACTTCACACAAAAGACAATTTGGCAAAGTTTGCTGAAAAGTCAGATGATGCATTCTTTGTTGGATACTCTTCTAGCTCTAAAGCTTATAGAGTATACAACATTAAGAATCAAAAATTTGAGGAGTCATCTAATATAGTTGTTAATGAGCACACTCCTTGTGTTAGGGGGAATGGCCCTGATCATATTTTTGATTTAGAATTGTTTCCAAACTATTCTAAACCATCTTGTGAGAATGTTTCAGCTGGAACAGGTACTCAAAGCATTTCTAAAGACAATTATCTATTTGAGTTACCCGGACCTATTCCAAGTTCTCCAAGATCCACAACAAATCAAGCTCCCACTATTTGCAGAACTGAAAGTATAACCATCTCAAGAGATAGTGGAGCCTCAACTAGTGACTCACCTGTTGATCCTTCAACTTCATCAGGTGACACTGTACAACACCAGGGTGAAGGAAGCAGCATTATGAAGGAACAGGCAACTGTTAATACTGGTTCACAGCCAACAATTAATGATGTTTCTCATTCATTCAATCAGTCCTCATTGAATGACTTTGAAACAGCTGCTGGTCAAAGTGCCCCAGTTCCTGAGCAGAATATGTGAAATCTGGATTTATCTCTGCAACTAGAAGTGATTCCTTGGCTAAGGATTCACAATACTCATCTAGCTGAGAACATCATACGAGATGTCTCTAAAGGTGTGAGAACAAGAGGGCAGACTTATCATGGGAATGTCTGCTTGTACTCATGCTTTTTATCCCAGATGGAACCCAAGAAGGTGGAAGATGCCTTTAAAGATAGTAGTTGGGTTGAATCGATGCAGGAAAAGCTGCTTCAATTCAGAAGACAAAAGGTCTGGAATCTATGCCCACTACCATCTGTTAAGTACCCATAGGCACTAAATGGGTTTTCAGAAACAAGAGAGATGATAGAGGCTTGATCATCAAGAACAAAGCAAGATTAGTGGTTCAAGGATACACCCAAGAGGAAGGAATCGATTATACTGGTGTCTTTGCACCTGTTGCAAGACTTGAGGCAGTTAGGATCTTCCTTGCTGATGCTACATCCAAGAATTTCACTGTCTACCAACTTGATGTCAAGGGTGCCTTTCTATATGGGGATATAGATAGGGAAGTCTATGTGTGCCAACCTCCAGGATTTGAAGACCCACAGCACCCCAACTATGTGTGCAAATTGGATAAAGCTCTATATGGGCTGCACCAAGCACCTAGGCTGTAGTATGAGACTCTGTCTCAATTTCTTCTGAAGAATGGCTACACCAGAGGTACTATTGACAAGACTCTCTTCATCAGAAAGTCTGGAAAGGAAATTTTGCTTGTTCAAGTCTATGTTGATGATATCATATTTGGTTCTTCAAATGACCAAATATGTAAAGACTTTGAGAGCATTATGAAGAAGAAGTTTGAGATGAGTTTCATGGGAAAAATGGACATTTTCCTTGGAATTCAGGTTAATCAATTGAAGGAAGGGTTCTTCATCAATCAATCCAAGTATGTCAATGACATCTTAGAGAGATTTGGGATGAAGGACTGTAAACCAGCCAAGACACCCATACCCAGAAACCATAATCTTTGTTCTGACCTTTAGGGGGAGGATACTGATCACATCAGTATAGGGAAATTATTGGTTCTCTAATGTATCTTACTGCTAGTAGACCTGATATCATGTTTGCCACTTGCATTTGTGCAAGATAGCAGGCTGCTCCAAAGGTGTCTCACCTAGCTGCTGCAAAGAGAATCCTCAGATACCTCAAAGGAGCACCTAAACTAGGTCTCTGGTATCCAAGAAATAGTGATTTCAATCTCTATGGATACTCTGACAGTGACTATGGTGGCTGCAACATTGACAAGAAATCAACATCAAGAGGATGTCAATTTCTTGGTGGAAGGATCATCTCATGGCAATGCAAGAAACAATCCTGTGTGTCTACATCAACTGCTGAAGCTGAATACATTGTTGTTGCTAGCTGCTGTGCTCAGCTGCTGTGGATTCAGAACCAGCTGTTAGACTATGGATTCAACTTTATGAGTATTCCTATCCATATTGACAACAACAGTGCTATCTCCATCACTAAAAATCCAATAAAGCACTCCAAGACAAAGCACATTGATATCAGGTATTATTTCATTAGAGATATTCATGAGAAAAATCTGATCAAGCTAATTAAAGTTGACTCAAATGAACAATATGCTGATTTGTTCACCAAAGCTTTTGATGAACAAAGGTTTAAATATCTCATCTCAGCTATTGGGATGATAAACATTGATTAAACTACTTCTTTTGAAAACTTTTTAATGTGTAATGTCTTATGTCAATACAATCTAAACCCTGTTACAAAAGATATCTTTGATTTTCTAACTGTAAATTTCTTCTGAAGAGGAACTAACTCTCGGAAGATATTCTTTAATATCTTCCGAAGACAATTCCTCCCTTTGGAAAATTTTCTTCTTGGAAGAGTCTTTAGTCTTGGAAGAAACGATTAATTTCATATCAGATCTACTTCTGAAGCCTATAAAACTCTCCATTCGGAAAGCAATCCTTACCTTCGAAAGCAAAATTTTGCTTCGGAAGAAAGAATTGCCTTCGAAAGACAAATTACCTTCGGAAATGTCTTACACTCGGAAAGAGAGATTTTACTGTGTAACGGATATCTTTTTGGGCCCTACACTGTAAAAAGCAAAGATTTTGTTAATGATGTCGGATTATTTAACTAAAATTTAACCTTACCGCCACTGTCATTTCATCTAGTAAAACATCACCTCACCTTATCCTTAACCACATTACCGCCATTCCACTCCCATTTAAACAATCCTGACTACTCAATTTCATCTTCTTTTACCAATTTACTGTCCTAAAAGCCTCATTCACTCTCAAATCACCCAAGCTCAAATTTATCCATTTTCACCTTTCCCAAATGACACTCAACCCTCAGCCCAACCAAGTCGCATTTCTTGATTCTTTAAGAGATACTGACTTCTCTGAAATCAGCTCCTTTCTAACCCAATCATCCTATTACACAGGATTAACTGTGAATCCTACTGTTTACTCCAATCAAATGGATGAATTTTGGGAAAACAATCAAGTTGAAACCCTAAACGGAGTTCGTGTGATACGGTCCCGCATTTGTGGACAAGAGTTGGTCATTACTGAACAACTCATCAGGGAGCATCTCGAGCTTCATGATGAGGGAGCTCCTACAGAATTCCCCAAACCAGATTTAGACAACACTTACATCCTCATGGGATATGGTGGAGACGTAAGCAGGTCGACAGTCTACAAATTCAACTTCTCCTACAACTGGAAGTTTCTCCTGCACATTGTCCTTCACTATCTGTCAAACAAATCTGGGGGTTGGGATCAAATCCCATATGAACTAGGATGCTTAGTTCATGGACTGGTGAGAGGCCTGCGCTTTAACTACTCAAGATTTATGCTGACTAATCTCATTAGGAATCTTCAGAGGGAAACATTCTTTATGTATCCCAGATTCCTTCAGCACATCATCAACTGTAAATTGGACCTGAGTCAGCTTGTCTGTGAAGCTGCTCTAACTGTCCCTCACATGAGGCCTACCATCTTCAAGACCTTGAAGAAGGTATCCACCAACTTCATTGGAAGGTACACTTCTTTACTTCCAGGTATGATTGAGCATATAGATCATGGTGACATCCTTGTTCACCCCACAGGTGATGAATCCACACCAGCAACTGCACCCACAATGCCAACACTGCCTTCTCACCCCATCAAAATCACTTACAAAAGACGCCCCAAACAAACCCTTGTTTAATCTACTCTGATTGAACAAGCTCCTCCTGTTCAAACCAAAACGACTAGAGTGGAACAATGGGCTCCAACTCAGTCTGAGGTCTCACCATCCTTCACAATTGACCTCAATATGGGATTTGAGTTTCCTCAGTCTCAAACCCATGAGCCCGACATCCAAGCTGACAGCCCTCAGAGTGAGTCTCTACACTCCTCTGAGAAGCCATAAAAGGATAGTCCTGCCATAGGCTCAATGCCTTTATCCTTTACTGACCTTCTGTTGAAAACTGATAAAGAGATTACGTCTCTTCCTGGCAATGAAGTTGATCTACAACACTCTTTTAAGGATCAACAGAGCCTAGAAGGACCTCTTATCTCTAGCCCCCATCAGCAAGCCTTTACTGAGGTGAGTCCTACTAATGTGGAGGGGACTCATGCAGATTCAGTTACCACTACTGAAGTCGCCTCAATGGACCTTCAGGATAGTGGTAACATTTCTGAGACTGAATCTGCGGCAACCATGCCTTTTGATGACTCTGAAAGAGACATCATTAAGCAAGGGAAACCAGGGTGTCAAGAAACCACATCTGGTGGTGAGGCTGAACATACTAGGTATGTTACCTCATCTCCCCATGATTCTTCAATAGAAGATGAGGGAAGACTGCAACTCACTCTCAAAGACCTATTATCTAAAGTCTCAATCCTTGAATCAAAGGTTATAATTTTGAAGATAGGTCTGACACTCAGCAACTTGAGATTGAAAGTCTCAAGGCTCAACTAGCTGAGAAACAGATTGAGAGATCTGTTAGGCACGTACCTATTCAAGTCTCCTTGGATTCTTCCTCTAGCTCATCTAGCTCTCAAGATGATGCTTCCAAAAAGTGGAAGAGTGTTATGGGACAAACAACCAAGAAACCACAGAGCCAAGTTTCAACATTTACCTCTTCAGCTCTAACTACAACCATCTATCCTGAGCCATCTCAAGTCATACTGCAAATAGACTCAAGGATGCTCAAGGATCTGTATAGACTTTTTTCCTAATTTCTATTGAGATCTTCTCTAGATTAGCCTAGCCCTGATATGGCTATGATATACTTTGGAGCTGAAGAGCTTTAGAGGATATGTGCACTTTCTACCACTGAGGAAAAAGTTGGTCAACCTAAGGTCCAAATGGAACCTGAGATTAAATTCAAAGGGGAAATAAAACTGATGGCCCAGCAACTGAAACAGTTGGGACAGATAGTGCACTCCCTTAAACTTCCGAAGCACAAGTCAAAGCCTCGGAAGAACAATCTAGTCTTTCGAAGCTGAGATGGAAGCTGTGGAAGGACTGTTCTCTCTGTCCAAGGATCTAACCATCACAGATGCAATTCTTGAGCTAGCATCTGAGGTGGATAGTGAGGACTTTCTCAACCAGCCACTAGGTCAGACATCTTCACCACCTCTACCTCAATCCAAATCCTCTATCCAACAACCACCAAAGTCAAACACTTTCGAAGATGCTAAAGGAAAGAAGAAAATGACTGTGGAAGAGCTTCAGGAGGAGGAGAGGATTGAGAAGCTCAAAAGAAAAGGTAGAATTCCAACTGGAAAGTTGTTAGCTGCTAGTTCCAAAGCAGCTGCAATCAACCAGGAGGCGGTCAACAACAAAAAGAGAGTCGAGATCATTGACCAGCTCATCAAGCTTGGAGCTACCAATAAGGACATACTCCTGATACCATTAGAGGAGTTAGTCAAGCTATAAGAGGCAACCAGGCTACAGATTGAACAAACAGAAGAAGCAGCAAGGTTGGCCTTGGAAGAGAAAAGAGAAAGAGAAAAGAAGGAGGCTGATCTGCAGCTCAGAGAGGAAAGGATATCTTTCCTGACCTCCAGAGGATTCCCTCTTCAAGAACTATCTCCACACAATGATGATACGATCCTATGGCTCTTCAACAAAGAGCAGGATCAACTGGAGAAGGAGAGAAAGAGAGCTGCTAAAGAAAAGATAAGGGAGAAGAAGAAGAAGGAAGAATAAGAGAGGATCACTGCAACCAAGAAGATAGGTGAGAAATCCTAGATGAAAGACTATCTCCAGGCTCACGGCTTCTCTAGCAGGCAGGTGAGACCCATGTCTGAAAAGACACTCCAATGGATTGTCAGTGAAATCAAGGCTGACATCCGTTTGGGCAAAATGAGAGAGATGTATAGAAGGGGACAGGGGATAACCTTCAAACCAACCATTCAGCCCCAAACTAAACCAATTCCCTCTCCATTCACCATCAAACCTAAACCCTACACACCTGAGCCTACACCAGTACCCTTACCCACTTCCTCACCTCAACCACCCAAACTACCCATCCTTAAACCGAAAACACTCCCCAGAACCACAACTCCACAACCTACCCAACAAACTTCCAAACCATCCCCTCAGCCTTCCAAACATCTCTCCTTAGAGGAGTTCAAGGCTATCAAGAAGAGGCTCACCAACTGCATAACCCTAAGCGACATTTCCCGTGAGGAAGAATCTGTTAAACTAACCTATGTTGATAGATCTTCACGTTCCCTCACAAGAAATGAATTCTTGATCTGCCCCGAGGAACATTGGACCATGCCGTTACACTTCTTGGTCTTAGCTCTGATTCATTAAATGATGAGGAGAAGAAACTGAGAAGAAAGCTGGTGATCTACTGGACACAAAGAAAGGGGACAAGATTCCTAGTCAGTCTCTTGTATCTAGAAAAAAAATAATCCAGTGGAGGTTCAATTAAGCTTCTCACAACTTTGTTGTGGAAAGAGAGAATGGAGAAAGAAACATGTTGAATGCCTCCTCTATGCTACACTCTAGTAGGTTTGACATTGCTGAGTTAGCAGAAAAACCATTCTCCAATCCCTCCAACTCTGAAACTGCTGCTCATATCAGAAGTCATCGTAGCAACCTTCATCTTGCTGAGCTAACCACAAAAGCTAAGATTGAAGAGGAGTTGAAACTGAAAGAGAAGGAAGACAAGGAAAGGTTAACCACCAAAGGCACAGCCTTTCTACAAATGGTGGAAGGACCTGAATTGGAACCAATAGTTAGATGGGAGTATGACTATAGCTCTCATTAACTATCTCTCTTCAGAGGGCCACAACAAAGGGTACATATCATTCAGGGTGACAGACTTGAGTTCTAGTCAACCAAAGATCTGTACAAACTGCTCAGCACCACTTCTAGGAAGAACAAAGAGACTGATAAATATCTTTTTTCCCTGGTGCTAAAAGTTTTGAGAAGCAGAAACAAGTGAGGTTTTGGTAGCATCAGCCTAGGGGGAGTTTGTTGGATCAAGAAGAAGGTTGGTGCAACCAAAACCAAATCACTTAGTTTACTTTGGTACATCTAACAAAGGCTTCCGAAGCTAAGTATGGAGCTTTCAAAGGAAACAGAGTTCTTCTGAGGAGAAAGTGTAAGCTGAACTTCTGAAGACAAATTCTGCTTCCGAAGACAAAGTGTCTACTTGAGAAGTTCAAGACTTAGAAGAAAAGATCAGAAGAGAACTTCCGAAGAAGAAATCCTCAAGCCTCGGAACAAGTAGTGTCTTCTGAAGTATACATGGCTTCGGAAGAAGTTGTTCTTGTTGTTCTTTCGAAGCCAACTAACCTTCGGAAGACAGTACTATGAACCAGTGGACATAAGTATGGTCCTCCTGACACTCCGCTGCAGACCTCTGATATACTGCATGGCTTTTTCTCAAAAGCCATGTAGTTGACCACACTTTATTCCACTGTTCACCTTTATTAGTTAGTACAGTTACTATCTTTAGGTAGTAACAAAAGGTAAGTCATGGACATGTCATGACTACCATATCTTAGATAATACTTTATCTAAGATACCTTAACTCTAGCATTGTAGTATATGCTTTAGTCATAGGTTCCCAGCTGGTATCAAAGTATATCCGGTTGTAGGTAGTATTATATATAGTTTCTCATTGTAACTCATAAACATGCTTGTAAGAGTTTTGTAACACTTTGAGTTGGGAAGTAATAAATACAAATACCTTGAAAACTATATCCTTGTGTTCTTTTTAGTATATTATTATCAGCTCTTAGAAAAGACTCTGCTTTATCTGATCCGAGTGTAGTATTAGTGAGTTTGAGAGAAAAACCAAGTTTTAGTGACAAACACCGATCCTGCAATTGGTATCAGAGCTTTTTAGGCTCTTGATTATGAGATCTTACCATCCAAATCAACCTGTTTTTCACTCCTCCTTACAACTCACTCAAAATGGCCCTCAACAAGTCCAAAGTAGAAATGGGGATGATGACTAAAGCACTTGTCATCACCCCTGAAAATTTCAGATCATGGAGCAGACGCATGGAAGGCTTCATTAGATATCAAGACAACAAGATGTGGCAATCTATCATCAATGGCCCGTACAAACCCAAGGTGGCTACACCAGGAGGAAACAGTGCCATGATAGAGAAAGTTGTTGAAGATTACTCTGATGAGGACCGGAAGAATATGGATATTGATGGCAATGCAATGACTATTCTTATGATTGCAATACCCAATTCCATTATGGTGGGGTTTGAGCATTGCAAGTCAGCCAAAGAATTGTTTGATGCACTCGCTCAGATGTACTCTTGTTCTAATGACTCCAAGAAGGACTCACTAAAACAACAGTTTGAGAACTTCACCTACATTGATGGAGAGACTCTCAGCCAGCAATATTTCAGGTACATGGATCTCATTTCTTCCCTTCACTCTGTGGGAATCACTCCTAAACTTAGAGACCTCATAATAAAGTTCACGAGTGCACTTCCTAATGAGTGGACGTTCTACTGTGTCTCTATCAAGAGAACAGAAAATCTGAACATTCTCACCATGACCAAACTTTACGGAATTCTTGATGGATTCCGTTTGGAGATGGAAAGCAAAAAGGGTCATCAGACAAGCAGATCCTTGAGTCTCCCCGCTAGCAATGCATTGATGGTTGCTGAAGGCTCAGGACCCTCCCAACCTCAACAGCTCCTGATTATATGGGGTGATTGATGAAGAGTGGTATTTTAAACAACCACCTAGCTTTGCAAATCCAAATCATCCTGATTATGTTTGCAAGCTTGATAAAGCCCTCTATGGGCTGCACCAAGCTCCAAGGAAGTGGTATCAGCATGGCTATGAGAGGGATACTATAGATGGAACTCTCTTCCTCAAAGGAATAGGAAATAACTTAATGCTTGTTTAAGTATATGTAGATGATATTATCTTTAGGTCAACTAATCTAAAGCTCTATAGAGACCTTAAGAAGATGATGAAGAATATATTTGAAATAAGTGCCATGGGGGCACTCAATATCTTTCTAGGAATTCAAGTGAAGCAAGTTGACAATGGCATCTTCATAAGTAAGTCAAAGTATGTACAAGGCATATTTACAAGATTCAACATGACTAATATAAGGTTTCAAAAGCCAGAAACCACTCCCTTGGACCTGATCTTGAGGGGGAGTGTGTAGATGAACATCTTTATAGGGTTATGATTGGGTCTCTTATTTACCTTACAGCCAACAAGCCTGATATCATATATTCTACATGCACTTGTGCAAGATATCAAGCCAACCGAAAGATGTCACACCTGGTTGCTGTCAAGGGGATTATTAGATATCTTAAAGGTGCTCCTAAACTAGGCCTTTGGTATCCAAAGAATTCTAACTTCAATCTGTATGCTATACAGATAGTAACTATGGTGGCTGCAACATGACTGTAAAGTCTACATCTGAGGGACGTTAATTCCTTGGTGGAAGGATAGTCTTATGGCAATGCAAGAAACAATCCTATGTATCTGCATCACCTGCTAAAGCTGAATACATTGTTGCTGCTAGCTACTATGCTCAAGTGCTTTGGATTCAAAATCAGATGCTAAACTATGGATTTAACTTCAAGGAGACTCCTTTTCACATAGACAACAACATTGCTATCTCTATTATAGAGATTCCTGTGCAGCACTCAAGGACAAAACACATCAATATCAGGTATCATCTAATTAGAGATAATTTTGAAAAGGGATTGATAAAACTAGTTAAAGTTAACACAAATGAACAATATGCTGATCTGTTCGTAAAGGCTTTTGATGACAGAGATTTAAATATCTTGTATCAGTTATTGGGATGATTAACTTTGAGTAGATTTTCTTAAAACTTAATTCAAGACTACTTCTAAAAAGCCGTGTGTCCTAGTTGTCTAAACTATCCCCTACATAAGCCTAGTTTACTTGGAAGACATCCCTTTTCAACTGATATTCCTTATACTTTTGAAAAAACATAACACATATTTTCTTTTGGATGACATTAATATTGTCTTTGCAAGAATTTTAAGTCTTCAAATCAGATAACTACTTATAAAAAATTTACCTTCTGAAAAAATTCTAATATATCTTCCAAAGCAAAAAAAATATGCTTCTAAGTACTTATATGCAATTGAAGAACAATTTTCTTCCGAAAGTAATTAAATTTGGAAGATTTATTCCCTTGAGATTAAAACTTTCAAGTTCTAATCTCTTCCTAAACCAAATATGTATCAGAAGAGAAAATACTTAAGTGTTTGTCTTCCGAAGCAAATTTTCATAAAACTAAAGAATGTCTTCCAAAGTCAAAATAGACTTCGGAAGGTTTTATAAAACTTCCAATGACAAAATACCTCGAAAGATTTTTGACATCCAAGAAAACTACCTTTTTGGACACTTTTTCAGAGGTGGGACCGATATTCGGATTTCAAAGTTTATTCTTTCGCATTAACTTTGTCTCAAATCCATTTTATATATATACATCCCACGGTTCCCCCCCCCTCTTGCACTATCTTCTTCATCTATAATTCTCTAACCTAAATTCACACACAAACCGACCTTGTTCTTAACTTCCTTCACAACAAAGCTACCGCAAATGGCCAACCCTGATCGCAAAAACAAACCCAATTTCTCCATGCACCATCACAGGCAACACAATCAAGTTACTCTGTTGAACTCTGAGAAAGATCCAGGTTTCTCTGATGTTTGCCGCTTTTTTACTCTATCCAACTACTTCACATCCCTCACCACATATCCTCCACTCTATGAGGATCAGCTATTGGAATTCTGGAGAACTTGCAAAGAGGTCACCATGGATGGGGAGAAGGCACTGTCTACCACTGTGCAGGGGAGGACAATCTTCATAACTGCAGCCTCAATAAACACTCATCTTCCATGAGATGATGTAGAAGGTGAATTGTCCTTTCCTAAATTTGCTGTTAACCAGTCCTTTGGACAGATTGGCTATGAAGGTGACTTCTCAGTCAAAACCTTCAAGAAAGGGAAGGTTTCCTCTTAATGGAACTACCTTCTCTATGTGGTCATTCAAATCTTATCTAACAAGTATGGAGGATCGGACCAAATTCCTGAAGACCTTTCCTTAATAGTCCATGGGATGGTTGAAGGGGTCAAGTTCAGGTATTCACAATTTGTATATACTAATTTGCATGCAAACTTGGACTTCTTAGAATACTATATGTTCCCTAGATATGTACAACACATTCTTAACTATGAACTAGGCTCACAGTTGAGGGGAACAGATAATGATCAAAAATTAGGGGTAGAAACAACCCTAATCCCAAAAATTTTAGAGCTGATTGCTTAAGGTGACAATCTAAAAGCACCAACAAGTATTGAACCCACACATTATACCTCACAATAACTCACACATCCACAAATAAACATCACCAACTAAAGAAAATCCGAACAAACCCCTAAATAAGTTACTCAGCTTGTGCATGCCCTCATATCACCACCTATACAGGAGGAAGTGAACCTAGAGCTCTAACTTCCCCTAAGGAACAAACCACTCCCATCTCACCAATGATCAGTCCTAAGGTTCCTCATGCTCAGACTGATGAACTCACAAACAAAACAACCTTAAGCCTTCATTCGGAGTCTCAAAACTCTAGTGCACAACCTTCAGGGGACAGTTAGTATCCCCAGCCTCTTGATCTAAACCAACTAATTCCCAAACTAGAATTATATGATGATGAAGATATGGGATTCAGTGAGTACCATGATTCTCTCTTCTCCTTCCCTACTCTAGGAGAGATAAGCACTCCTGTCTCTCCCATATCTAGCTCACATCATCCACCTACTACTGAGGTGGATCTCCCTGAACCTATTAAGGAAATACATATGGAAGATTGTTGGATCAAGAAGAAGGCTAGTGCAACCAAAACCAAATCACTTAGTCTACTTTGGTACATCTAAAAAATGCTTTCGAAGCTAAGTATGGAGCTTTCGAAGGAAACAGAGTTCTTCCAAAGAGAAAGTGTAAGCTGAACTTCTGAAGACAAATTCTGCTTCCAAAGACAAAGTGTCTACTTGAGAAGTTCAAGACTTAGAAGAAAAGATCAGAACAGAACTTCCGAAGAAGAAATCCTCAAGCCTTGAAAGAAGTAGTGTCTTCCGAAGTATAGGTGGCTTCGGAAGAGGTTGTTCTTGTTGTTCTTCCTAAGCCAACTAACTTGTAAGGCCCCGTTCCCGGGCACCTCACAGTTGGTCATTCATCGTGCATAAAACATTTTAAAACGTACATTTATCTTGCAGCGGAATTTAAAACTTTCTTTAATAACTAAAACATGTCATTTCATAACTTTACAACATTCTTTTTCATTTCAAAATACAATGACATGTCAAAATGTGGATGCCATCCTCAACGAAACTGAGTAGTCGCCCCGTGCCATCCTCAGCAACATACCTGTCAACTGGAAACACATCAAAAGTCAGCGTTGCTGAGTGAGTTCTAGTTTTAAATAAAACATACTTTAGTTTCCATTAAAAATGTTCTTACATACATGCGATCACACATCATACGTACACATAGATAATATTATTATTATCTTCTTTTCTCATTCATTCATTAGCTTTCGTTTGTGTACCGTTCCTCGTTAACATTCACTTTCTTTCTTTTGTTCGTGCGTCTCTTACATACATTCATACATTCATTACGTTCGTCCGTATGTTCGTTACGTTCATTCATACGTCATTACATTCATCCTTTATCTTTTACTACTATCTAGATCCTGTCAAACTTTACCCTCTTCATGGCACACAGCCATGATTACTGAGGTCGAGTGACAAGGATCCCGTTTCATACGTTATCATTATGTTCCTCCCGTTCATTTCTTTCATTTGTTCGTTCTTTAACTTTCATTACATTTGTTATCTTTCGTTCGTCTCATACTTTCTTCTTTCACAATTATCTCTCGTTCATCAACTCACACGATACTCCCGACTCATGTCCGAAGACTGATACTGTGCCGGGGCCTGCTCACAAACCCCCGACTCATGTCCGAAGACTAACACAGTACCGGGATACGCGACGAGGATCTCGTTCGAGTCTGTTGCGACACAGAGTCGCTCACCTCATACATACGCTTGCAAGCCTTACGTTCGTTCATTCGTTCATTAATGCATGCACTCATTCGTTACGTTCCTCTTTCATTATCTTCCACTTTACGTTATTAATACTTTTCGTTCGTTCATAAACAATACACGTAAAGATACGGAAAGATAAACATACATCGAAGCAAGGAACATCTGCATTTACAAATCATCAGTATTCACCATCTATTATGGCAACATTATACTTAACATACATACCTCAAGCATATACATGCAACACTATCGTCATCGTGCCCAACGTAACTTCTAAGCCTCAACAGTCCTCTCACATGTACCAACGGGAGCTATCACATCATTACTTACCCTTACTCTTTTCCCGAAGGCCAGTAATCAAACTATGTCTCTCCTCGTGCACAACAACTTTACTTGGGCGTTTGGGCACCCTTCAGTCACCTGGTCTGCATGCGACTGAACACTAAGCGAATGGGCTTCTTTGCGACTGAACCCTCAGTCGTACGATTGAACAGCTATGCGAATGAACCAATGCGACTGAACCATGCGAATAAACATCTATGTGACTGGACCTCAGTCGCTTGACTCCCGTGCGACTGGATCCCTATGCGACTGGACCCCTATACGACTGGACCTCAGTCGCTTGACTATTATGCGACTGGATCTCCAGTCGTACGACTAGACCTCAGTCGTGCGGTTGAGCCTCAGTCGTCCCTCAGTCAACCGATTGGCCCTTCAGTCGCCTAGCCCTAGCTGGGCAGCGACTGGAGTTCATCACGAACAGCAGCCACGACATTCAGCTTTCAAACCATTCCAGACCTCGTTTGAGCTCAATTTAGCCCCTCTAATCCATAGGGAAACATACCTCGACCTCATACAAGTCTATCCTAGTCCGGAATCAAGCCCTAAACGTACCATACACATACACATACATACATACACGGGTTAAACACCCAAAACCCGAAAAATAATATTTAGATGTGTTCCAGCCCCAAAATCATTCAAAAACTTGTAAAAGAGGGGTCCTAGAACTCACCTTAGCAGCCTCCTCGGTTAGAGCTTCGTTTCAACTCGCTACACGTCGATTTTGCACCCTTGAACCCGCTTGAACCAAGCTTTCTTCTCCTCTGTTTCTTTTTCTCTACTTTCCCTAGTTTCGCAAGTGTGGGGAGAGGGCAAGGGCTGCCCTCTCCCTTAAATACTACAGTTCAGTCGCCCGAGCTTCTATGCGATTGAACCTTCAGTCATCCAAGCTCCATGCGATTGGACACTCCAATCGTACGATTGAGCTCCAGTCGTGCGGTTGAGCTACAATCGCATGACTTCCAAGCGTATGGGACTCCAGTCGCATGACTCCCATGCGGTTGGACGCTCCAGTCGCATGACACTCCAAATCAAGATTTCCGGGCGTTACAAGTCCACCCCCTTAAACGGGTTTCGTCCCGAAACCTATTGTTCCTTAAACCTCCGCGGGCAATACCGTCCCATCTCTTTTCCCGTCTCTCTCCTGGAATCCTATCGCTCCACATCGTTTATCAGCATGCGACTTCTGGTCTAGCTTGGACTATCGCCATTGGCACTCAGGCATACTGGTCAATGTTCATTTGACCAGGACCTGCGGCCTCAATTATGCCATGTAGAGTGCGATCACTAAAATTTAAAGAAGCGTAAAAATATTCGAGCAAAGGCTCGGTGTCATAATCATTGAGCTTCAGAGCATCACTGAGAACCTTCAGCTTCAGTGCTTGAAGAACACGGCCATCAACTGGCGTAAAGTTACTGCTTACCCTAGACCCTTGTTTGATGTTCTTTAAGTATGAATAATGATCCTCTGGCAAACCAGACAACTGGTAAGAAAGACATTCATTAATCGTACTAGGTGTTGTTCCAAATATACTACACCGAGATCGGTTTCTCTCAGGTTCCTCGCAGGTATATTGTGATAGAAAAGGCAAATCGGCTTCTTTGGTAGCCCAACCAAATCTATCTTTTCCTTTTGCTTCCGATCCCCCATTCTACCTGTTTGCTCCAACGTCGAAACCAAGCGTACGTTGCCGTTCGATGAACCAATCACAGGCCGAAACTGTTCCTCAGACAACGGGTGGTACAGCCTTCTCAATTGCATCACGCAATCCTCTAGGACATCAAGTGACCTAGTGAATCTACTAATAGTAATCTCTAAATCGAAGGGCTCCTAGACATTTCTTCTCCTACCATGCAACTCATAAAAGAAGGCAGTAGGAACGAACTACTACTAGCATCGCATTCAAGGCGTAAGGGCACAAACTTAAATTACCAGAACCATACCTGTCGTCAGGTCGAAGTCCGCTCCAGCCTTCACCCACTATCCTCCTTCCTCGCACCGGGGCTTCTCGCCTTTGACCTCTTACAATCCCTGCTCAGATGTCCAGTCTCACCGTAATTGTAGCACGTAGCCATGCGGCAATCCCTTGCCCTGTGGCCTTCCTTCCCACACTGAAAATAGACGTTCAGTCCCCACTTGCACTCTCCTTCATGGCCTCTACCACACTTCTTGCATACCTCACCCTTTCTTGTTATCCTGTCTCGATCATCGATCCTCATCACTTTACCCTCGGCCTCCATTCCACCATCACTATCTCGCCATCCTTTCCCCTTCTTAACAAAGGCTCGCTCCTCCGCTTCGCTCGTTATCGTCATCGCCTCCCGCTCATCGTACAACCTTCCTGCTAGATCTACCGCCGACCTGAACGTGCTTGGTCGGGCAGCGATCATGTGCCTACGGATATCCATTGGTAAGCGTTGAATATACCTCTTGATTTTCTGTGAAAGAGGCGTCACCTGATCCGGCACCAGCCGTGCCATCTTGTTGAATTTGGTGGTGTACTGCTGATGCGTCATCGTCCCCGCTTCCAACTGCAGGAACTCCCTTTCAACTTTATCCATTTCACGTGGGGACAGAACTCCTCAATCACCAACCTTTTCAACTCTGACCATCTCATCCTTCCGATAGCCCGACTACCCTCAGCTTGGACTATATTGTCCCACCAGCACAAAGCTGAGTCCACGAAAGAATGAGTGGCAAACTTAACTTTCTGATCTTCCCGGCACTCACTAATTTCCAGTACCGCTTCCATCTCTCTGACCCAACGATGAGCGGCAGTAGCATTGCTGTTACCGTCAAAGGTTGGGGGCTTGCATTGTTGAAATGCCCCGTAGTTACAGCCTCGTGCCGCCTCCTGCACAGGCTCCTCCTCCTCTTCCTCCTCATCCGAGAAAACCGCTTCAGTCTCCATCCGTCTCCTTCCGCCCGAAGGTCTACCCCTTTCTTGTCTCTCCTCATCCCTGACAGCCTTTATCACTTCAGTCACTACAGATGGTAAGATCGTCTGCATGACCTGGTGTACTTCTTCCATAACCGCCTTTCTCATCGAGGCTCTCAAATTGGCGCTTTCGTCTGCTCCCTCCTGATGAGGAGTCTCGTGTTCTTCATGAACCACCTTTTCAACTCTAGGCCTTCCTCTAGTGAACCTTGGTTCAGCGCCACGTCCGCCACCACCTCCACCACGAGAAGCCTTAGAAGATCTACCACCGGCCATCCTCTATAATACATTGAAAGATTCAAACACCAACATGGTCATTCTAGAGAATAGCTCAGTTCATGTCAAGTATAGTAAGTCCCTAATAACAGTGATCAGTTGTGATTAGCCACTTACTCTACTCTTCGCACACCCCGAGCATTACCTGTTCGGACTACATCAGTATCTAAATCTAACAGTAACACATAAACACATAACATGCGCACACAATGCCGGTTAACTTTAAGAAAATACCTGATGGCACGCAGCTACTCAGTTTGGCATCCCTTCTCTTTCCATCCCATTCTCAGTTTAAGATTAGGTTTATTATGAAAATTTACCCATTTCACTTAAATTATGACTATGATACCAACTTGTAAGGCCCCGTTCCCGGGCACCTCACAGTCGGTCATTCATCGCGCATAAAACATTTTAAAACGTACATTTATCTTGCAGCGGAATTTAAAACTTTCTTTAATAACTAAAACATGTCATTTCATAACTTTACAACATTCTTTTTCATTTCAAAATACAATGACATGTCAAAATGTGGATGCCATCTTCAACGAAACTGAGTAGTCGCCCCGTGCCATCCTCAGCAACATACCTGTCAACTGGAAACACATCAAAAGTCAGCGTTGCTGAGTGAGTTCTAGTTTTAAATAAAACATACTTTAGTTTCCATTAAAATGTTCTTACATACATGCGATCACACATCATACGTACACATAGATAATATTATTATTATCTTCTTTTCTCATTCATTCATTAGCTTTCGTTTGTGTACCGTTCCTCGTTAACATTCACTTTCTTTCTTTTGTTCGTGCGTCTCTTACATACATTCATACATTCATTACGTTCGTCCATACGTTCGTTACGTTCATTCATACTTCATTACATTCATCCTTTATCTTTTACTACTATCTAGATCCTGTCAAACTTTACCCTCTTCATGGCACACAGCCATGATTACTGAGGTCGAGTGACAGGGATCCCGTTTCATACGTTATCATTATGTTCCTCCTGTTCATTTCTTTCATTAGTTCGTTCTTTAACTTTCATTACATTTGTTATCTTTCGTTCGTCTCATACTTTCTTTCTTTCACAATTATCACTCATTCATCAACTCACGCGATACTCCCGAATCATGTCTGAAGACTGATACTGTGCCGGGGCCTGCTCACAAACCCCCGACTCATGTCCGAAGACTGACATAGTACCGGGATACGCGACGAGGATCTCGTTCGAGTCTGTTGCGACACAGAGTCTCTCACCTCATACATACGCTTGCAAGCCTTACGTTCGTTCATTCGTTCATTAATGCATGCACTCATTCGTTACGTTCCTCTTTCATTATCTTCCACTTTACGTTATTAATACTTTTCGTTCGTTCATAAACAATACACGTAAAGATACGGAAAGATAAACATACATCGAAGCAAGGAACATCTGCATTTACAAATCATCAGTATTCACCATCTATTATGGCAACATCATACTTAACATACATACCTCAAGCATATACATGCAACAGCATCGTCATCGTGCCCAACGTAACTTCTAAGCCTCGACAGTCCTCTCACATGTACCAACGGGAGCTATCACATCATTACTTACCCTTACTCTTTCCCGAAGGCCAGTAATCAAACTATGTCTCTCCTCGTGCACAACAACTTTACTTGGGCGTTTGGGCACCCTTCAGTCACCTGGCCTGCATGCGACTGAACACTAAGCGAATGGGCTTCTATGCGACTGAACCTTCAGTCGTCCAAGCTCCATGCGATTGGACACTCCAATCGTACGATTGAGCTCCAGTCGTGCGGTTGAGCTTCAATCGCATGACTTTCATGCGTATGGGACTCCAGTCGCATGACTCCCATGCGGTTGGACGCTCTAGTCGCATGACACTCCAAATCAAGATTTCCGGGCATTACATAACTTTCGGAAGACGGTATTACGAACCAGTGGACATAAGTATGTTCCTCCTGACACTCCGCTACAGACCTCTGATATACTGCATGGTGTTTTCTCTAAAGCCATATAGTTGACCATACTTTATTCCACTGTTCACCTTTATTAGTTAGTACAGTTACTAACTTTAGTTAGTAACAAAAGGTAAGTCATGAACATGTCATGACTACCATATCTTAGATAATACTTTATCTAAGATACCTTAACTCTAGCATTGTAGTATATGCTTTAGTCATAGGTTCCCAGCTGGTATCAAAGTATATTTGGCTGTAGGTAGTATTATATATAGTTTCTCATTGTAACTCATAAACATGCTTGTAAGAGTCTTGTAACACTTTGAGTTGAGAAGTAATATATACAAATACCTTGAAAACTATATCCTTGTGTTCTTTGTTATTTAGTATATTATTATCAGCTCTTAGAAAAGACTCTGCTTCATCTGATTCGAGTGTAGTATTAGTGAGTTTGAGAGAAAAACCAAGTTTTAGTGACAAACACCGATCCTGCAAAGAGGCTCTCACTTCAGCAAGTGATTACATTATTAAGACCTCAACCATGGCAACTCATCCCATTAGCACTTCAACTGAAGCTGTTAGTGTGCAAGGGAAATCCAGCAGCCTAGAACAACATGCTAGTGATGAGGAAGAAGAATTAGGTCCAATTCTCTCATCCCCCAATGATTCTTCTGATGAAGGTGAGGGGAACATGAGACTAAAGATGCACAAACTAACCAAAACATGCACCTATTTAGTATCCAAGTTTAGTCACTTGTAATCTCAAGTGACTACCTTGCAAAGAAGGGTCTGCAGGACCAGGTGAAGGGGTTATGCACTTGTATAACACAACAACACAAAGAGGAGAGTGTATTTCAACACTTAACAATTCAAATGGGGAACTGATAAGAATCAGTTTATAGAGAACTTAGAAACACAAGATGTAATGAGACAGAAACTAGAGCAATACACAAGCAGTTGGTTTTCAAGGTTAAAGTATATTGATCTTCTAGTTCCTTACAAAGTGGTTTACAAAGTTCAACTAAAAACTTTTTTTTAGTTACAAGGATCAGAAAATACTTATACTAAAGCCTAGCCGGTTATACTTTGAAGGCCATCTGGATACATGAACTAGACAACAAAATCCATGTAGAGTCAAAAGGCATATTGCCTTTTGACTAGTGACTATGACATACCATAGCTCACATCCTAATATATTACAAAAAGGATAAAGTACATAAAGTGAAAAGTTACAGACTCAAGACCTCAATGTACAGTTTACCAAAAGCATCACCTTTTCACCAACTCATGAAAAGGTTGGTGACTTATCAGAGTGGCAGCAGAAAGTGGTTTAGCTTTAGGTAAAAAGTACATCAGATAAAGCATGTAATATAAAAGTCTTCGAAAGAAATCTGTCTTCAATGGTTGGATTCGGAAGACTTTGTCCTTGAAGCTTCGGAAGACTTCATCTTTTGGCTTCGGAAGATATTGGTCTTGGCTTGGAAGATTTCACACTTAGAATAATTTCCAAGTTAGTGTGAATCTTCCAAGGCATTCCACTTCAGTGTACATGTGCATGCATGTAGGAAAGACTTTAAGTGTTTGGGTTGCATCAGCCTTACTAATAGCCTTACAAACTCCCCCTGGTTGATGCTACCAAAACACCTTAAGATACTAGATATTGACAGTCCTCATTATGATGATGACCATCCCTTTCTTCATGAGATGGGCAGGATCACTCAGACTCTCATAGTATCTTCTCATGTCAAAGAGATCATGCGGAGGTAGATTGAACATATCCTGCCATGTGTAGACATGTTCAATACCTTGATCGTATGACATGCCATCTTTCTGGATTTGTGGTGTATGTCCAAGATAAGATGGGTCTGCTTGATGCTAGATGAGCTGTTTGAATTGGAGTTGGTGGGGCATCCTCTTGTCTCACATCCTCAGGATGTTCTGACTCATCCTAAGGTTTGGAGGTGGATGTTTCCTTCTTCTTCTTTGACTTTGGTTTGGAAACCATCCTTTTCCTCCTCTTTGAACTCTTTAACTGAGAAGACTGGCCTGCAGCACCTGATTGATCTTCTTTGTCCTTCTCAGTTGGGTCTTCCTCTCTCACATGTTCAGATTGAGAGGGGACAGATCCCTACTATGGATCAGAAGTGGAAGTTTGCTGAGATTCAGCAGGAGGTTCAGGTTGTGTTGTCTTGGGTGTTTCAACCTTAACCTCTACTTCCTAAGGGACCTGACTTGGTGGGGAGTGTAAGTCAACAAGTTCACCTCTTTTGATCTTCTGCTTGATCACCCTAATATGCTCATCCATGGTGGATAGAGACATGGGACCAAGTCTCCTTCTGGAGAATCCATATAGCTTCAAGAAGCTCATCATCTTCTGTCTCTCAGCAGACTTCTTCAGATTCTTATGGATGATGGCTCTTGATTTTACAGCTTCTTCCCTTAACTTCCTTTTAGTGATCATTCTTTCTTTGGCTACATCAAGTTCAAGTTGTTTGAGGTACTCAAACTCAATGTAGTCAAAAGGTAAGGGAAGAAGTGTATCAGCTTGATAGAGGCCTGTGGCACTCAGGTAGTTGATCATGTTGATCCTATCTTTTTCTTTGTCTACCTGAGGTTCTTATGGTACCACATCCTCTTGTTTCTGAGTTTCTTGAACTGGTGAGAGAGTAGGCATGTGCTTATAGGGCCTCTTCCTTCTTCTTTCTTCTTTGATTTTCAGAAGAAGCTCTACATCCTCTTCTTCCTTTCTCTCTTTTGATAGTTCTATGTCAGCCAGTTCATTCAACTCATCTAAGGGGAGAGAAATGATATTATTAATATCATAGTTCCTGGTCTGCAAGTAGTTTATCCTGGCTGCCCTTAACTCATCATCCTGAGTATTTGGTCTGGGGGCAGCCCTGATAGCACTTTCTATGAGCCTTGCAGACCTAGCAGAGGAACTTTCTCCCCTTAGCTTCCTTTTCCTCTCTCTCTCCTCCTCCTCAATCTCCTCAGCAGTTAACTTCCTTTTCCCTTTGTCACTCACAGACCTTTGTGACTCAGGGTGGAGAGAGCTTTGGCCTTCATTGCTTGGTGTAGCTTCCAAGCTCTGGCTAGCGAGAGGTTGAGATGCACCTTCACCAGCAGGTGTCTCATCAAGGGTTTGAACATCTGCAGCAGTTTATGGTGAGACAAGGCTCTCAGGTTCTACCACTGGGCCTTCAGTCAAGGTTTTCCCTTTGAAGCTAATCTCAGGGTCTGCCTCAACATCCAGTTGACCGATGGTATTGCCTGATTGCCTTTGTCTTCCTCTAAGGCTGAACTCTGTAGTGTTCCTTTGTTGGACTCTTTGAAGAATAAGAGTTCTTCTAGCAGTATCATACCTCCACCCAAAAGTGTGAGCTAGAGTTAGTGGAGACGATACTGCTCTTGGGATGCCTTTCTTAAATAGACTCCTTATGACTAAGTCTATGCTGTCCATATCAATATGGACTTGAGAAAGTTGCTGAGTATGCACAACTGCAAGTGAGGATGGTGAGTCCTCAATGTCCATACTCCCTGAGGAACTCCCAGGTTCTGTGATTGTAATGACTTCCTGCCCCTTTTTGGTAGCATCACCCTCTTACAAAGGGGAGCTAGGAGTTAGGTCAATTACATCCATAGGTTCTTGTGTTCCTGGTTGAGTTTCTCTTAAGGGTCTCCTAGCTAGTTATTCCTTGAGATAAGATATCTCAAGTTGCTGATCATTGACCCTGTGTTGCAAGGTAGTCACCTGAGATTCAAGATGACTAACCTTGGAGACTAAATAGGTGCATGTTTTGGATAGTTTTTGCACCTTTAGTCTCAAGTTCCCCTCATCTTCATCAGAAGAATCACTGGGGGATGAGAGAATGGGACCAAGGTCCTCTTCCTCATCACCAGCATGGTGTTCTTGGCTGCTGGATTTCCTCTGCTCAGTAACAACTTTAGTTGAAGTGTCAATGGGCTGAGTTGCTATGGTTAAGGTCTAAATGATTAATCACTTGCTGAAGTGAGAGCCTCTTCCATATGGATATCCTGAACATGTTTAGAAGTATCCACCTCAGTGATAGGTGACTGATGTGGGCTAGACTTAGATGACTCAGGAGCACTCATCTCCCTTTGAGGAGAGGTGTAGTAGGAAGACTCATGATACTCACTGGTATCTAAGTCCTCATCAGTATAGAAGTCAAGGTTGGGTATTGGTTGGTTTAAATCTAAAGGCTGGGGATGGTAGCTGTCCCCTAAAGGTTGTTCACTTGAGTGTTAAGACTCAGAGTGAAGGCTTAAGGCTGTTGGGCTTGTGAGCTCATCAGGCTGAGCATGAGGAACCTCAGCACTGATTCCTGAAGTGATGGGAGTGGTTTGCTCCTCAAGGGAAGTGGGAGCTCCAGTGTCCACTTCCTCCTATGTAGGTGAGTATATGGGGGCCTGCACAGACTCAATAGCTTGTGCAGGGGTTCGTTTGTGTTTTCTTTGGTAGGTGAGGGTGATTTGTGGCTGTTTTGATGGTTGGGATGTAGAAGGTGTGGGTTCAACACTAGCTTGTGTTGTTAGGTTTTCACCTTGAGCAATGAGCTCTAACATTTTTGGGACAAGGGTTGTTTCTACCCCTGAGAAGCCAACAGTTGGCTTCTTCAAGATTTTAAAGATGTTGGGCTTCATCTGTCCCAATTTAAGAATACTACATGTTTCTCTCAATTGTGAGCCAGTTCACAGTTGAGAATGTATTGAACATATCTAGGAAACATGTAATATTCTAAGGAGTCTAAGTTTGCTATTAAATTTGTATATACAAATTGAGAATACCTGAACTTGACCCCCTGAACCATTTCATGTACTATGAAGGAGAGATCTTCAGGAATCTGGTCCCATCCTCCATGCTTGTTAGACAAGCTGTGGATAACCACATGAAGTAAATACTTCCACTTAGATGAGACCTTCCCTTTCCTAAGGTCTTTACAGAGAAATCTCCTTCATAACCCATCTGCTCAAAAGAATGGTTGACAGCTTCTTTTGGGAAGAACACCTCACCTTCTTCATCATCCAGCTGAAGATGAGTGTTGATGATGGCCGGAGTGATAATGACTGTTCTTCCCTGCATTGTGGCAGACAGTGCCTTCTCCCCATCCAAAATGACCTCTTGGCAGGTCTTCCAGAATTGAAGCAAATGATCCTCATAGAGAGGAGGATCAATGGTAAGGGAGGTGAAGTAGTTAGACAGGGCCAAGAATTGGCATACCTCTAAGAAATGGGGATCTTTCTCAGAGTTTAACAGTGCAACCTGATTCTATTGCCTGTATAACTGTATAGAAAATCTGGGTCATTTCGTCTGTCAAGGTTGGCCATTTTGAGTAAGCTTAGATGTGAAGAAGGATGAACGAAGGCGGTTTCAGAGAGAAATCTCAGAATTTAGGTTTGGAGAGAAGATGAAGATGATAAAAAGAGGGGGAACCGATAGGGTTTATATGTGAAAAGGATTTGAGACAAAGTTAATGAAAGAGGATAAACTTTGAAATCCGGAAGGCGGTCCCACCTCTGAAAAAGTAGTTTGCTTTTTGCTCAAAAGTTGTTTTCCTGGAATTCGAAAATCTTCCGAAGGTAAAATGTCTTCAGAAGTTTTAAGGAAAAAGCTTCCGAAGCCAAAATAGCTTCAGAAGAATTTCTCAAGAGTTTTGACAAATTTGCTTTGGAAGATAATTGTTAAACTGGGATGCTTTGTTCCATAAAAACAAAGCTTCCGAGAGTTAATATTCTTCGGAAGAGAAATGATCCTTAAAAACATACAAGTGCCTAAGAGAGTTTTTATGCTTCGGAAGATATTTTAGAAATTTCTTCCGAAGGTAAATTTCACTTAGACAGTTATTTGTCTTGAAGGGATATTTTCTTCCGAAGATAAAAAGCATATCTTCCGAAAGATGAAAATTTGTCAAAAATCTATGAAAAATTCTTCAGTCAGTTTTTATCCCTAGAAAACATGAGCTTATGAAGGTGATAGACTAGACAACTTAGGACACACAGATTTTAAGAAATAAAATGAATTAGTTTTTAAGAAAAGCTACTCAAGGTTAATCATCCTAATAGCTTATATAAGATATTTAAATCTCTGTTCATCAAATTTTTTTGTGAACAAATCAGCATATTGTTCATTTGTGTTAATCTTAACTAGTTTAATTAATCCCTTTTCAAAGTTATCTCTAATTAAATGATACCTGATGTTTATGTGTTTTGTCCTTGAGTGCTGCATAGGATTCTCTGTGATAGAGATAGCACTGTTGTTGTCTATGTGAATGGGAGTCTCCTTGAAGTTGAACCCATAGTCAAGCATCTGATTCTGAATCCAAAGCACTTGAGCACAGCAACTTGCAGCAGCAATGTATTCAGCTTCAGCAGTTGATGCAGAGACACAGGATTGTTTCTTGCATTCCATGAGACAACCCTTCCACCAAGGAACTGACATCCCCCAGATGTAGACTTTGCAGTCATATTGCAACCACCATAGTCACTATCTGTATATGCATACAGATTGAAGTCAGAATTTTTCGGATACCAAAGGCGTAGTGTTGGAGCACCTTTGAGGTATCTTAGAATTCTCTTGACAGTGATAAGGTGAGACATCCTGGGGTTGGCTTGATATCTTGCACAAATGCATGTGGCAAACATGATATCAGGCTTGCTAGCTGTAAGATACATAAGAGACCCAATCATAGCCCTGTAAAGTGTTCATCCACACACTCCCCCTCAAGATCAGGCCCAAGGGAGTGGTTTCTTGCTATGGGTGTTTAGCAATCTTACAATCAGTCATGTTGAATCTTTTGAGTATGTCTGGACATACTTTGACTGACTTATGAAGATTCCATCTTTAACTTGTTTCACTTGAATGCCCAGAAAGAAATTTAGTTCCCCATGGAACTCATTTCAAATCTGTCTTTCATCAGCTTCTCAAAGTCTTTGCAGAGCCTTGGATTAGTTGAACCAAAGATGATGTCATCTACATACACTTGAACTAGCAGTAAGTCATCTCCCTGTCCTTTGATGAAGAGAGTTCCATCTATAGTACCTCTTCTGTATCCATGCTTGCAGAGATACTGAGATAGAGTCTCATACCACTTTTTTGGTGCTTGGTGTAGCCCATAGAGAGCCTTATCAAGCTTGCAGACATAATCAGGATGATCAGGATCTGCAAAACCATGTGGTTGTTTGACATAGACCACTTTATCAATCACCCCATATAGAAAAGCACACTTGACATCAAGTTGATAGACTTGAAGTTCTTGGATGCAGCAAAGGCCAAGAATATCCTAACAGCTTCTAGTCTTGCTACAGGAGCAAAGACATCAGTGTAATCAATTCCTTCTTCTTGTGTGTATCCTTGAACAACTAGTCTAGCTTTGTTCTTGATGACAATACCTCTATCATCTTTCTTATTCCTAAATACCCATTTGGTTCCTATAGTAGTCTTCCCATGTGGAAGAGACATAGGTTCCAAACCTTCTGTCTCTTGAATTGAAGTAGCTCCTCCTGCTGTATGGCTTAATCCAACTTCCATCCTTCAGAGCCTCATCAACTTTCTTGGCTCTATCTGGGATAAGAAACAAGAGTGTAGTTTGTCCTCTTGTTCTTACCCGGTGTCAACATTTCCAATGATTTTATGGTAGGATGGGACTTGTGGATCCTTAACTGAGGGATCACAGCAAGTTACTGAGACAGATCTAAATTAGAGAAATTTAGATCTGGCATAGATGTTTCCTCCACCACTTCAACACACTTATCAAGAGAAACTTGATCCAATGAGTGTGTGACATCATTGATATGTTCATCTATGGGATGGTTATCAGCATCAAGAAATTCTTGATCACTGTCACCACCACCATCATCTTCTTCTGCATTTGAAGTTTCTTTGTTTGTCTGTTGTGCCTCTGAGCTGGAACTTGAAGGCATCTCAGATGGATCAGCTGTAGTTGTCATTGTTCTACTGATAGAAACCTCATTTGCTGAAGTAGTTACAACTGGAGCTGAAGATGTATAACTTGAAGGTCTTCTTAGCTCAAATCTTGGATCAGGATCACCTGGAGGTAGAATGTCCGTAGACCCTGAAACATTCTCACTAGATTTGTTAAAACATTTTGTAACTAAGTCAAATCAAAAATCCAATCCGAACCAGAACCTTTCACACTGGGAGTGTGCTCATTGAAAGTCACATTGGCTGACTCCTCAACTACTCTAGTTCTGAGATTGTATACTCTATAAGCTTTAGCTTGGGAAGAGTATCCAATGAAGTGTCCATCATCTGATTTCTCAGCAAACTTGGCAATTTGATCTTTGGTATTCAAGATGCTGCATGGACATCCAAATGACCTGAGAAAACCAATGAAAGGTTTTCTCTTGTGCCAAAGTTCATAAGGAGTCTTACCATGGGTCTTAACCACTAAAACTCTGTTCTGCACATAGCAGGCAGTGTTGACTGCTCTGCCCAGAAGGTGATGGGCAGTTTAGAGTCAACAACATGGTTCTAGCAGCTTCAATCAGTGTCCTGTTTCTCCTCTCAGCAATACCATTTTGCTGAGGAGTCCTGGGAGCACTGTATTGTCTTGTAATACCCTTTTCATCACAAAATGTATCAAGGATTTGATTCTTAAATTCAGTTCTTGATCACATCTTATGGTTTTGACCTTGTGATCATATTGATTCTCAATTCTTAAGATGAAGTTCTTTAGAGTCTTAGGGATCTCATCCTTAGTTCTAAGGAAGAAGACCCATGTGAATCTTGTAAAGTCATCTGTGATCACCAGACAGTAAGAGGTCCTTCCTAAACTCATTACACTGGTGGGGCCAAAGAGATCCATATGTAACAAGTGTAGGGGTGTAGTGATGGAGTTCTTTCCTTAGGCTTGTGAGATACCTTGTGTTGCTTCCCTTTCAGGCATGCAACACAATGGTCATCACTTGTAAACTCTTTCCTTGGTATTCCAGTTACCAAATCATTCTTAATTAGCTTATTCATGTTCTTAAAGTTTACATTGCACATTCTTTTATGCCAAAGAAAAGACTCATCACTATTGGCTTTAGATAGAAAGCATGAAACTTCTCCTGAAGGAGATGTTTCCTGCAAATCCATCTTATACATGTTCCCTTTTCTGGGGGCTCTAAACAGAATATGCTCATGAGGAATAATCACCCCAGGCTTGAGAACAATGTACTCATGCTCAGTAAAGAGCATGTTATGACTCTGATCATAAAATTAGGATACACTCATAAGATTGTACCCAAGCTCCTTAACAAAGTTTACCTTCTCAATGCTGAGCTTACCATTTGTGACCTTGCCCCTTCCAGATATGTAACCTCCTTCATCTCCTCCAAAAGAAACTGGTCCTCCATCAATCCTTTCAAAGTTCTGGAGTAGTGACCTATTGCCTGTCATGTGCCTGGAGCAGCCACTATCAATGATCCAGACATTTTTGTTTGTCTTGAGCTGTTCCTGTACACAGAAAATGATTAGTTACATTGGAACCCAAGCCTCATTGGTCTTGGGCTCATCAAAGGAGACAGAAGGTAATGAAATAGTAATAGATCCTATGGTTGTGCCCAGGGAATCTATTACTGTTGTTGATGGAAAACTTTCAGTCACTTGGTCTTTCCTTGACTTCCACACCACCTTTAGAAGTTTGGACCTGACCTTAATCACTTCAGAAGCTTTTAAGACTTCGGAAGTTTTGATGACTGAACCTTCGGAAGATTCTGCTAGCACTGCAACAGACTTTAGTGCTTCAGAGTATTCCTTTCTTCCGAGACCAAATTTTCTTCTGAAGGCAATTTTCCACTTATCTTCTTCTTTCCTTTGGTGCTTTCGAAGGAGACAGATTTTCCTTCTGAAGCTGAGTTCTTCTTAGATCTCTTGGGAGTCTCCTTCTTGGTCATGTGAAGAGTACTTTTTGGATTGTATGGATAATCCATAGCAAGATGAGAAGTACTTTCACACATAACACAACTTATCTTCTTCTTCCCAAGAGTTTTCTTCTGAGAACAAGGTGACTTTGATCACTTCCCTTCTCCACCTTCATCTTTGTAGATGATGAGACATTCCCTTTGGGCTTAGGACTGTTCTTGGAGTTGGATGGTTCAGGCTGTGTAGCAGTGGTACACAACGAATCAGCCTTTTTCTAGATGCTGAGATGATTTGAACATGAACTAGAACTCTTTGTAGAAGAGTTGAGGTTTAAGTTTTTAGTCTTGACCATATCAAATCCTACAGAAATAAAGACTTGTTTCTGCTTAGAGTTGAAAGTGGCCTTGATCTCTTGAGCCCTCCTGGCCTTTCTTTTGCTCTTTCTGATCAAGTTCTTCCTCATAGACTTGGTCATCCCAGGCTTCCTGCTCTCCTTAGAAGGATAGTGACCCTTCTTAGAATCCTCCTCTTCACTCTTCTCAGAGGAATTCTTCACTACCACTTCTACATCCTCTTCCCTCAAAGGGTCTATGTAAGGAAGCTCATCTTCACAAGTTCCACACCTAGGTGATCTCACAGACAAGATAGATCCCAGTCCCTGCCTATTTTGATAACAAACTTTTGCATGCAAGGTTGAGGATATGATGTTCTTGAAGGTCTCTTCTTCAAGAACACATTTTTCTGCCCTGGCTTTGCTGATCACAAGCTCAGCCTAGCATTCAGTTAACTTAGTTATGAGATCTTGGATCTGAGTCTTGTAATTTGTATGCTCATGTTTTAAAACTGAAATGGTTTTCTCTAAGTCCTCTATATTTAACTTATAATCATTTTCAGTCTTTCTAAAATCAGATTTTAGTATATTCAAGGACTCAAGATCAGATCTCATCTCTAGGTTATAGGACATGTATCTGTTGACTTTAGCAATACATTCAAGAGTGCAAAGATGTTCCAATACCTTGGCTTCATCATGGTCAGCCATTAATGCTTGATTTGGAGATGCATCTTCCACCTGAAAGCTCCAGTCAAAGCCTCCTTCTTCAACAGCAACTGCAGCTTGCTATTTGGCTTCTCATTCTAGGTAGCTTTATCAGTGTAGTTTAGTCTGGATTGTGCTTGTCCACCATTTGTTCTTGGTGCTTTGCACTCCCTAGCAAAGTGACCCATCAAATTACAGTTGTAACACTTAACTTTGCTTTTGTCCAGTCCAAACTTTCCACTGGCTGTATTGCTAGGAAACTTCCTTCCTGTCCTCTTGTAGAATCTCTTGGCTCTGTGACTGAGAAGAGTCGTCTGCTGGACTATCTCCATATACTCCAGGTCGTCTGGATGGATACAGTCCCGATCTTCAAGGGTGAATAGGAAGCTGCCACAACTTTCATCAAAGGACATAAAGGCTTGAGAAGAACTTGTCTCTTGGAATGGGCTTCCTTGAGTATAGTTCTCCCTTGGTGTCTCCGGGAAGGTGATGAAAGGACCCTTTTGTGAGATGTCAGGGTAGCATATGAGATGATGCTGGGGTTCCATGCTATCCCTTTCAGTCACATGAAGGGCTGAACCCATTTGATTGCTGGAGTTACCAGATGAACCTTGCATGTTCATCTCCATCTGGTATCCACTGAGAATGCCATACAACTCTGTCAGAGTGAGAGTCTTAAGGTTCTCAGTTCTCTTGATTACAACACGGTAATGTGTCCATTGCCTAGGAAGAGAGGACATGAACTTCCTTACAATGTCTTTGTTTTCAAGAGTTACTCCAACATCCACTAGGGTATCCACAATCTTAACATACCTGAAGTATTGTTGAGTCATGGTCTCACCTGCTTTGAAGGTGAAAATTTCAAACTGCTGCTTCAGAAGATCCTTGTTGTTTTCCTTGGCTTCAGTAGAACCCTCATACATTAGTTTCAATGCATCCCACAGCTGCTTAACTGTTTTTCATTTCTTGAAACCTCTGTATACAGAGTTTGGAAGAGCAGTCTGAAGGGCTGTCATGGCTTTTTGATCAATATCTACTCTCTTTCTATCTTTTTCTGAGTAGTCAGCCACAACCTTGGGGATCATACCGCCTCCAGCAGCAGCTGAAGGAGTTTTTGGTATGTAAGGTCCAGAGACAACAGATTCCTAGATTCTTGAGTCTTGACACTTGATGAAACCTTCCATTCTTTGGCACCAAGTGTCAAAGTCATCAAGAGTGATCAGTGGGGACTTTTTCATGGTTCCAGTTTCCATATCAGCTTTAGCGATAGCTGCCATTTGAAGGGTTAAGTATTTTTGTGTGTGTGAGGGATCTTAAGATGGTGAGATCTTATATCAAGAGCCTGAGATGCTCTGATACCAATTGCAGGACCGAGTGAAGGGGTTATGCACTTGTACAACATAACAACACAAAGAGGAGAGTGTATTTCAACACTTAACAATTCAAATAGGGAACTGGTAAGTAGTGAGTTTATAGAGAACTTAGAAACACAATATGTAATGAGACAGAAACTAGAGCAATACACAAGCAGTTGGTTTTCAAGGTTAAAGTATATTGATCTTCTAGTTCCTTACAAAGTGGTTTACAAAGTTCAACTAAAAACTTTTTTTTAGTTACAAGGATCAGAAAATACTTATACTAAAGCCTACAGCCGGCCATACTTTGAAGGCCAGCTGGATACATGAACTAGATAACAAAATCCATGTAGAGTCAAAAGGCAGATTGCCTTTTGACTAGTGACTATGACATGCCATAGCTCACATCCTAATATATTACAAAAAGGATAAAGTACATAAAGTGGAAAGTTACAGACTCAAGACCTCAATGTACAGTTTACCAAAAGCATGGACCTTTTCACCAACTCATGGAAAGGTTGGTGACTTATTAGAGTGGCAGTGGAAAGTGGTTCAGCTTTAGGTAAAAAGTACATCAGATAAAGCATGTAATATAAAAGTCTTTGGAAGAAATCTATCTTCAATGGTTGGCTTCGAAGACTTTGTCCTTGAAGCTTCGGAAGACTTCATCTTTTGGATTCGGAAGATATTGGTCTTGGCTTCGTAAGATTTCACACTTAGAATAATTTCCAAGTCAGTGTGAATCTTCCGAAGCATTCCACTTCAGTGTACATGTGCATGCATGCAGGAAAGACTTTAAGTGTTTGGGTTGCATCAACCTTACTAATAGCCTTACAGGGTCCATGATCAACAACTTGAGATTTCTAATCTCAAGGAAAAACTAATTGGGAGACCTTTCAGGAGGACTCAACCAGGAACACAAGAGCCTGAGGATGTGATAGACTTAACCCCCAGCTCACCTATGCAAGAGGGTGATGCTACCAAAAAGGGGGAGGAAGTCCAAGCAATCACAGAACCTGGGAGTTCTTTACAGAGTATGGGCATTAAAGATTCACCACTCTCACTTGCAATTTTCCATACTCAGCAACCTCCTCAAGTCCATATTGATGTGGACTTACTCATACAAAGCTTTTTTGAGAAGGGTATCCCAAGGGCTATATCTGCCCCACCCTATGGAGCTAAGAACGAAATACTAGGTTGGAGGTATGATGCTGACAGAAGAGCCATGATATTGCATAGATTTCAAGGGCAGCAAGAAGCCTTTAACTTTCAGACCTTGAACTACTATGATAGTCTTCCTCTAGTCTATATGTCACTTGCCAACCCAAGTCAAAATAGGCAAGATGACAGGCTGACTGAGAGGATTCAAGACAGGATTATTGAAGAGTTCAGACATAGAAGAAGACAAAGGTTAACAGGCAATGTCATTGGTCAACTGGATGTTAAGGCGGATCCTAAGATTAACTTTGAAGGGAAAACCTTAACTGAAGGCCCAGTGACAGAACCTGTGAACCTTGTTAAAGGAACTACTTCAACATCCTCTACCCTCAGTGAGGCACCAGCTGGTGAAGGTGCTTCATAGCCTCTCTCTAGCCAGAGCTTGATTGCTAAATCAAGCAATGAAGGCCAAAACATTCTCCACCATGAGTCACCAAGGTCTGTGAGTGACAAAGGGAAAAGGAAACTAACTCCTGAGGAGAATGAGGAGGAGGAAAGATAGAGGAAGATGAAGCTAAGGGAGAGAGTTCAAGTGGATCACTAGGCTTCATGGAAGCTGCAATCAAGGCTGCCCCCAGTCCAAATACTCAAGATGATGAGTTGAAGGAAGCCAGATTAAACTACTAGGGGACTAGGAACTACAATATAGATGAACTGATCTCTCTTTCCTTAGAAGAACTTAATAAATTGGTAGACATAGAGATGATAAAGGAGAGGAAGGAGGCAGAGGATACAGAGTTGCTCCTTAAGATTGCATAAGAAAGAAGGTAAAAAAGGATTTACAAACATGCTCCTACCCTCTCCCTAGTTCAAGAAAGCCTTGAGACAGATGTTATGGCAAGTGAACTACCTCAGGTAGACAAGGAGGTTGATAGACAAAATATGATCCACTACCTGATTACCATAGGTCTCTATGAGGCATCTGCACTTCTTCCCCTATCATATGAATATATTGAATTTGAACATTTTAAGCAGCTGAAGCGATAAGTTATTAAAGAACAAAAGGCTGCTAAGAGAAAGATGAGGGAAGAAGTTGCAAAATCAAGAGCCATCATCCAAAAGAGCCAAAAGAAGTCCGCTGATAGGCAAAGGATGATGAGTTTCTTGAAGCTGTATGGATTTTCTGAAAGGAGGCCTGGTCCAATATCTCTATCCACTATGGATGAACACATAAAAGTGATCAAGCGGAAGATTAAAAAGGGACAGCTTGTTAACTTGAATTCTCCACCAAGTCAAGATCCTCCTGATGTTGAGGTTAAGGTTAAGGTTGAACCCACTCAGACAACACAACTTGGACCTAGAGCTGCATCTCAATCAACTTCATCTTCTGATCCACAGCAGGGTTCTCCTCCCTTTCCTTCTAAACCTGTAAGGGAAGAGGACCCAACTTGGAAAGACATAACAGAATAACATGGCACTGAAGAACAGTATTCTTAGTTAAAGACTTCAAAGAAGAGGAAAAGGATGGCCATGAAAAGTGTTTCTAAGAAAAAGTCAAAGGCATCCACCTCCATACCTGAGGATGAGTTAGAGCATCCTTAGAAAGTGCAAAAAGAGGCTGCTCAACCAACTCCAACTCAAGCACAGCCTCTTGCAGCTGGAAGACCCATCCTGTCCTAGACCTTTGCGGTAAATCCAGACAAGTGGTCAAGGAGGTCAAGATGTCGATTTCTGGCAAGACATGCTTGATCTACTTTTGCATGATCTCTATGACATGAGGAGGTATTATAAGAGTCTAAGGGATCCTGACCAATTGATGAAGAAAGGAATGGTCTTAATCCTAATTAGGACTGTCAATATCTGAATAACCTTCTCTATTTTGGTAGCATCAGCGTAGGGAGAGTTTTTAAGGTTATATTAGAAAGGCTGATGCAACCAAAGCAACCAAAGAGCTTATAGCATGCATGCACTACATATAAAGTAGAAGTTATTTCGGAAGTTTTACACCTTTCATAGAAAATATTCTAAGTGTAAAATCTTCCAAAGCCAAAGACCATATCTTCCAAAGCGAAAGATGTTAGATCTAGAGTCAATAGGTCTAGATTCAATGTATAGGCTTAGAACTTTGATCATCCTTTTGTAATAAACTACTATACATATTTATCTTCTTGTATGCAATATATGTATAAGTTAACCCATTATCTGTGTTTATTTATATGTGTATTACAGGAATAATATCATACTTAGTTAATGTGAAAAATTAAGCAAGTGTAAAAACTATCTACAGATGAAAAGAATGTTTTTCCGTCGATATCCTAACAAAACAACAAGGAATTGTGCATTCGAAGAACTTCTGCGGGAGAACAAATCGCTGCGGATGAAGTCAAGTGACTTAACTCCTACAAAAGACCAAATTCCTATGGAAGGCTAAACTCCTACAGAAGGCCAAAGTCCTGCGGAAGGCACAAGTCCTATAGATGGTACAAGTCCTATGCAAGACCAAAATACTTGCTTGTATTTCAGCAAGTACATCAAGTCAACAAGTCAAACACTAAAGTGATGTCATAAAGTCAACTTCTATGGACGAATTCACTTTAGTCAGAGAACCTCACATCAAGACATTCTCTGAGTAACTTTTCTTACCTCGATAAAAACGTTATTGTTACCCTAATAGTAGAACCTCTACGGAAGAAGAAACATGTTGATCAATCAACATCCGTAGAAGATCTACGAAAGCAGAAATAAGATGCATCAACCATCATCAAGAAGAAAGTCAAGCAATAAAAGGCCGTAAATTCTAAGCAACAGAAATCATCTGCTGCTAAATAAGAACCCTTTGACATCATGTCTGGGAGTGGCAAGGATTCATCAGTTACCAAATTCAAAAAGGAGTTGAAGGCACAAATGCAAACAAAGAAAAAGAAATTGATTGAGTTTGAAGTTGAAGTAGAGGAAAAATACTGCAAATTATGTGATATGCATAATCGCAACACTGATGAATGCTACTTCCGTAGTTATTGCTTCATCTGCAACATGAACAATCACATGACTTCTGATTGTTATTTTAACAAAAATTATGCTATTTGTAACAAGAATAACCATTCTACTCAGGAATTTTATTTCAACAAAAAGAACAAAACAAAGAGCACAAAGAATCAACAATCTGAGAAGATTTAATCAGACTCACAATCAAGTGACGATCAAGAAGATTTAAAGCTTAAGAAGCAGCAGCAAAAGCAAAAGGTGTCCAAAGCAAAGAAGCAACCTTCTTCTAAGGATAAGCTTAAGAAGAAGAAGGTGAAATGACAACCTTAACTCAAAACACCTCACAAGAAGGTAGAGTTGAAGGAGCAGAAAGCCAATGTGGATGAAACCTTTTTTGACCATTTTTAAAAAGGTACTTAAATACCACAATCAAAATCAAAGGATGGTGAAACATTCTTCAATCAAGGTTCATCATCAAATTTAAAGCAAAAGAAAAACAAAGAGAACATGAAAGAAGAAGTGATTATGAAACAAGAACAACGTGTTTCAAGCCCATCTTCAACAGAATCATCTTCACCACAAACATAAGATAATGAATCAATTGAGTCTAAAATCAAACCTAAATCATCAAGACTCATTCATGAGGGAGTAACAATTTTAGACATAAGTGGCCAACCTAAGATTATTAAGGCTTGGGTTCCACATTCTAATTAATTTCATTATGTGTGCAGGAACATCCTTGGAGGACTGACAATAAGTTTTATGTTGACAGTGGGTGTTCTAGACATATGACGGGCAACTGTTCTTTACTATATGATTCCAAACGAAGCATATGTGTCATTTGGTTGGGATAAAAAGAGAGGTAAAATTGTTGATGAATGAATGGTAACAAATGGTGTTCTCAAGTTTGAGAAAGTAAATTATTATGAAAATTTGCAATAGAATTTACCTAGTGTTTCTCAAATTTGTGATCAAAATTATACCACTTTATTTGATAACACATATTGTTACATTCTTAAGCCAGGTATTCAGTTCAAGTAGATTGGATCCTACTTAAAGCATCAATACTAGAAAACACATATGTTATGGATATGAATAACACATCTATAACAAGTAAAGAGACTTGCCTAATTTCTAAGTCTTCAGATGATGAATCTTAACTATGGCATAAAAGGATGGCTCATTCAAACATGAAGAATATGAACAAGCTGGTAAAAATGACTTAGTCATTGGTCTACCAAAGAAAGAATTTTATTGTTCTAATCATTGTTTATCATGTTATAAAGGAAAACAACATAGGGTGTCTCATAAATCCAAAACAATCAACACAAATACAACACCACTCAAAATGCTTCACATGGATCTTTTTGGTCCAACCAATATGATAAGCATTGGAAAAGGAAATATTGTTTGGTGATTGTTGATGATTTCACTAGATTCACATGGGTATGGATCTTTTTCTTAAAACAAAAAAATGAAACATCAGAAACAGTAATGGAGTTTATCACCAAGATTGAAAATCAACTTGATTTGAAAATTAATATTTTAAGAAGTGATAATGGATATGAATTTGTTAATCATGTTTTAGATTCTTTTTGTAGAAACAAAGGCATAGCAAGACAATTTGTTAAAAATGGAGTTGCTGCAAGAAGAAACAAAACTCTCATTGAAGCAGCAAGAACAATGCTAGCTGATTCATATCTACCAATCACTTTTTGGGTAGAAGCAGTGAACACAACATGCACTGTTCAAAATAGGACATTAATTGTCAAAGAACATAACAAAACACCATATGAGCTTTTATTTAAAAGAAAACCTTTCATAGGATATCTTAGAGCTTTGGGTGTCGTGTCTATTTTAAACAAAAAAGATCAATTAGGAAAGTTTTCGGAAAAAGCCTATGATTGTTTCTTTGTTGGTTATTCATCAACATATAAATCATATAAAGTTTACATTCCACATCAAAACATTATGAAGGAAACACCTAATGTATCCTTTGATGAATTCTTATTCCAAAATATGTGAAAGGATCACCATGGTTGTTTGATATAGATGCATTAACAAATTCATTTAACACTGGTTATTTGAATGTTGCAGGTTCTACGGATACATGTTATCCTTATGTACATCCAAATATAAGTGAAGTGCCATTAACTGCTGATCCTCCAGACCACAATCTCATACTTCAAGTGTTGCTGATCCTAGCCCTTCATATCCAACAAGTAATGAACAACCTGATGGAAGTGATATTTCAATTACCAAGGGATGAACAAAGCATCAGCAGGAGTTAACTCTGCATCCGCAGAAGTTACTACTGCATCCGGAGGAAAACACTGCATCAACAGATGTTCCTTCTACATCAACAGATACTCAATCTACCTCCGGAGGTGCTTCATTGTCTTCAAAGAACAACATAATAGTAGATCCTCAAACAATATCCATAGATGCTCCTGTAACTCCTACGGAAGTTATTCCTACATCTGCTGATACACAAGATCATTAAGATGGTTAGCATTCAGCTTTAGAAGATCATAATGATGTAGAATTTTACTATTTTGTTGATTCTCCATCTTAGCTGGAGCCCATCCATCAACAAACCGGACCAACCCAGAATCATCCATTCTAGTTGTAGCAATACCAACATCTAGAATTCATAAGAATCATCTGGTAAATAACATCATTGGTGATCTTAATGAAAGAACCACAAGAATCCAAGGGCGAGCTTCCAACATTTGTCTTTTCTCTTGTTTTCTTTCATAAGTGGTTCCTCCCAACATCATAGCAGGATTAAAAGACAACAACTGGATTGAAGCTACATAAGAAGAGCTTCCGCAATTCATAAAGCAGAAAGTTTGGAATCTTTTTGATCTACTTGAAGGCCAATATCCTATTGTTACAAGGTGGCTTTTCAAGAACAAACTTGATGATAGAGGTGTCATAGTAAGAAACAAAGAAAGACTGATAGCCCAAGGCTATACACTAGAAGAAGGGATAGACTATGATGAAATCTTTGCACCAGTTGTAAGGATTGAAGCAATTAGAGTCTTCTTAGCCTATGCTTCATATAAGAAGTTCACAATTTATCAAATGGATGTAACATATTCCTTCTTATATGGTAAAATTGATGAAGAAGTCTATATTGTCCAACCACCAGGCTTTGAAGATCCTGATTACCCACATAGGGTATACAAGCTTGATAAAGCTTTGTATAGTCTTCATCATGTACCAAAAAAGTGGTATGAAACATTATCTACTTTCTTGCTTAAGCATGGCTACAAAAGCGAACAATTGATCAGACTCTCTTCCTCAAGCATGAACATCAAGACCTCTTGGTTGTCCAAATCTATATGGATGACATTATTTTTGGACCAACAGAAGAGATTATGTTAAAGCTTTGAAATTTTGATGAAATCTGAATTTTAGATGAGTTCCATAGGAGAGTAACATTCTTCCTTGGATTACAAGTTCATCAGAAACCAGATGGCATATTCATCAATCAGGAGAAGTATGTGCAACAAATCTTGAAGAAGTACAACCTTGTTGATACTTCTTCATGCAAAACACCAGCACCAACAATAAATATAGATTGTACTTGATCCTATAGGGAAGTTAGTTGAGCAACGATTATGTAGATCAATGATAGGATCTTTAACACACTTAACTGCCAGCAAACCTGATATAATGTTTGTTGTGTGTGTTTGTGATAGGTACCAATCAGATCCCAAAGATTCACATTTGAATGCAACCAAGAGTATTTTTTAGATACCTTAAAGGGAAGCCAGCTCTTAGACTTTGGTATCCCAAAAAGGAGAATTTAACCTCTACTCATATTCTGATAGTGACTTTGGAGGATGCAATAACAATAAAAAAATCCACAACAGGTGGATGTTAGTTCTTAGGACCAAGACTTGTTTCTTGGCTGTGCAAAAAGCAAACAAATGTGTCAATATCCACAGCTGAGACTGAGTACATAACTACCTTAGTTGGTTGCTCTTAACTATTATGGTTGCGAAATCAATTACTTGATTATAGTTACAATTTTCTTCAAACACCAATTCATATAGATAACTCAGCTGCTATGTTCATCACTGCAAATCTAGTGCAACATGGTAAAACAAAACATATAGAAATCATATATCATTTTCTGAGAGACTGCTCAGAAAAAGGTTTGTTCAAGTTGTTCAAAGTGGATACAAAAGATCACCTTTATGACTTATTCACTAAAGCCTTTAATTCAGTCAGGTTAAATTTCTTAGTTGAATCATTTTACAAAACACATAAAAATACAAAAAGATTGTCTTGTTACTAGGTTTTTGCTTTATATAGCTTTTATTCAATGGGAAATGATAGTACACTATGACTTTGTTTACTTTCCTGATTTTAATTTATAATAAAGACTGATCAGAAGCGATTTAATATATGAGTAGGTTTAGCTTGAGTAGAATATCAACCAATTCATGCTTAACATAATGACTAGATGACCAAATGTGGTCAATTCCATTTTGAAGAACAAGCAAGTGAGTCTTATCATGAGGTGATCAACATACTCTCTATTTTGCATAAGCAAATACCTGAGTTTATGATCACCTTTGGTTTACAAAAGCAAACACCTGGTGAGTTGATAATGATCATCATCATCCCTCTATTTGTGTCAATAAAGACCTGGGTTATAGGCACCTCTGTTTTTCATAAGTAAAGACCCGGTGACCTGATGATGATCATCTACATACTCTAAAAGAATCCAATGTGATCAACTGTATATTATCTTAAAGAGCATATTAATCAGTCAGCATTCATAATATTTCCCAGAAATCATAAGATAGAGCTTATGCTATAAGGAACATAGTTTTAAAGTGTGAAAATATGATGAGTTGTTTCATCAACGGAGGATAAAATCTAATATGATTAAAATATGGAGTCCATTTTTGTCTATCTTTAATCAACATCAAAACATGATAATGAGCATGATATATTGAACATATACTCTTGTCTGAATTTAAGTGGATCAACATACTTGCAATTAACACTAGATCTATGCCAAGAAAAAATTAACAAAAATCCATCAGGAAGTTGCTTAGTGTCATAGTATGATCCCATGTTATGATTTAATTAGTTGTATGTATCTTTAAGTTATGTTTAAATTTAGTTAGTTTAAATAAGATGTTCAGATCATTACATTTCATGTTATTCTCTACATAAATTTCTAATTAATTCATAAGTTCATGATTAATCTTAAATTTAAGGAGAGTAGTAATCAACATAAAAATTGAGTTTGTCATAATTTAAATGAAGAAAATTAGAACATGAGCACTAACTTGGTTGCAAGATATCTGAAGTTCTTAATCAAATCAAATTATTGCACAAATTGCCATAAAACAAGGTCAACAAGGTCTAACAGCAACAAATGATCCTAACTTAATGTTAGAATCTATAAACAATTGTTAAATTGTTCTTCAGAAGAAGCTATAGTGTAAATTTGTATTTCAGCAAAAGCTACAGTGTAAATTTACATTTCAGTAGAAGTTACAGTGAAATCAACAAGGTTAAATTTGACCTTTCGTAGTTGGTAATCTACGGATGGGTTGATATTTTAACAAGTATAATATTTTGCCATGGATTGGTAACCTATGGAAAATAAAATACTTCCGTAGATTTAGATCTGCAAAGTTAGTTTTCCGGAGATGTTTAGTTATCCGTAGATGTTTAGTTATTCGTAGATGTTCTATGGAAGAGGTAACTTCCTATGGAAGAACTAATAACTACGGAACAATAAATAATCACAGAAAGGTAATAAGGATTGAGAGTCCCACAATATTAAATAGGTTTTTAAATATTTTAAAGTGTGTATAAATGATAAGCTTGACCGTTGTCATTTTTTATTCACTTTTTAAAACACTTTTTAGACCTAGAAAAATGTTCTTCTTACCTTAAACCCTTTAACCGCCAACATTCAAATTACTCTCACGTAACAACAAATCATATTGATTCTTGATTTCAGTTCATCATTAAACTACATTGTCAAGGTAAATCATATGATAAAACAACATAAATCAACTGATTGATTCTTCAAAATATCGCCTTTCAATTTCTTATGTTTATTTTTAAAGTTCGAATCATCATTGTGTTCTAATCTTCTTATTTTCTATGCAGATGGCAAATAGATTTGCCAATGAACACAATTGTGTGCGTTCCTTAATCATGAAGACCCCATAGCTGAGAGATGCAAAGACATCATGAAGTATTTATGGAGGTCGAGGTTGTTCTATGCACTATCTGCTAACCCAATAATTTATCAGTCCTACATCATAGATTTTTAGAATATAGTGAGAATAGAAGAAGAAGAAGAAGAAGAAAATGATATGGTAATTTATTCAACAATCAGAAATGATGGGCTGAGGATTGATGAAAGAACGACCAAAAGGCTTCTTGAGTTGGGTGAACAAGAAGAAGGACACCCTGATGTATTTGAACATGAGTACATAGAGAAGATATTTGATATGATGGGATATGATGGTGATTATTAGAACAGAGAAATCAAAAAGGGGAGATTATACAAACCCTATAGATTCTTATGCCACACTTACTTGAAGTGTATATCCAACAGGAAGTCTGGTTTAAATAGATTTTCAAGGAATATATCCTCTAGAATCATAGGAATATTTGAGGGTAGGAGGTACAACTATGAAAATACATATTTGGATGCTTATATGATCAAATCAGATTACATAAAGCAGACAAAATGTACATGTACCCTCGATTCAGTCAACTGATAATCAATGATGTCTTGCCAAGGATAGAAAAAGAAGGAGATATTTTTGTGCAAGCACATCTGGGAAGGTCTGTGTTGAGCAAGATAAGTGGGAGACATGAAGGAGCAGACATGCCAATGTTTGCTCATGTTATAGATGAAACTGCAGATATCCCATCAGCACTTGTTTTTTATTATCTACAACAAGAAGAAGAACAGGTTGAGTCCCATGCACTAACAGAGCAAGCAACTTACTCTCCACCACCATCTCCTACTCATCACCAGCCATTATCACCATCTCATACTCACCAACCATTATCACCAGCCCAAGCCCACTCATCATCAAGTCAACACACAGAACCCATCTCTCCTTCCCAATCACAACTTCACTAAACATTATTGCCACTGAACCCATGTCATCAGCTAGTGAACACACCCAACCCATTTCACTTTCCTTATCTCAATCATCTCCCAACACTAAAACAACAAAACCCATATCACCAAATGTCAACCTACCATCTCCTTATCAAGAACATTCACAAATCCTAGTCTCCCCATTCATTAAATCAATATCAACCACAGCAAGCCATGTACCCACTAAAGTGATTAAGTTTGAAGAAGATCATAATTGTGTGCAAGTAGAGATAACAAAAGAAGTGTGCTTAGAAGTTGAGGGGAAGCAAGACCAAGAAGTTAAACAAGATCAAACTATGAGTGGAGATGAGTTTGTTGACATTATAGCTTATTATGAGGATGACTTGAAAGAAGAAGAAATTGATGTTAGCAAAGTTTCCTTGTTTCTAAATACAATAATGTCATCCTCAAACAAACAAAAGATTGGAGAGATTGAGAGAACTAAAGGTAATTTTGAAAGAAAAGAATGTGTATCTAGCCTAACAAGAAGCTACACTTAAAAGATTAAGAGAATATGCAGTAACAAACAATGAAGTGGTTGATGCTCTGCATCAGTTGGTGAGAGAGCTGAAAGAATTATCTGAAAAAAAAACAAGAAAAGGAGCAGCTTGTTATAGAGATAAAGAACAAGCTAACCTTCTAAAATCAAAAGATGAGGAGATTGTTGCATTGAAGATGAAGATATCTGCTCTTGCATCATCTGCTTATCAAGTATCAACACAGAAACTGCTCAAAGTTCAAAACAAATGAGTCGTTATAGCAAAAAAGGAAGTACCTGGGTAAGATTCAAAGGAAGTCATTAAGTTCAAGAATCTCTTAAGAAAGTCAAAATAATCTCTCCTGAGCACACTCCTTCAGTTGATATAGACACTTTGAAGCCAATTTCTCATAATGAAGAAGAAAAGTGATATTGAATGGGAAGATCTAACAAAACTTGAATCTCCCAAGGATAAACAAGAATCAAAATCTAATGAACTACTATCTACAAATTATATTTTTGAAGAAAGGCCTTAATCCTTAATGTTCATGACCTTGATCAATAATGGATTCCCTTATGATATGGTTGAAAAGATGAACATGACTACGATGAAGGAAATAATGAGAGAATTTGAGATAGAAAGGTTCATGCTCCCATTATGCAACTATGAAACCTTCACTAAATTTTAAGCCATTCAAAAGATTAAACAAGACTTGGTTACTATGACACAGCCAAGTTCAACAAGTACAACTTGACTTGCTGGTTACAAATCCATAACTACAAGCCACATGAGTTAAGGGGGAGATCAGTGGCTGAACTCAAGAAAATGATGGAATATGTAATGAAGGTAGAGTTGAAAACGAGAGTGAAGTTTAGAACAAAAGCACCAAACCTTGCCTATGATCATCAAGCTAAGTCTACTCCTGCTGAGCCTGTTGTAGTAGAGAGTAAAGATAGGCATAAGGGAAAAGAAAATTAATAAAAGAGACAAGGGATGTAATACTAGGTAAAATATGTCCACTTGGTACAACAGTCAGGGAAATCACTGATGAAAAATCAACCCTGATCCAACTGTTTGGCCATCTCACACCCCTAGTTCTGCTGAAGAAAACAGGATAATTGCTTGAAAATTTGATCCAGACTAGGATTATGCGTTATTAAGAGAGCTTCTGGGATGATTCAGTATTTCCCTTTGATTGAAAAAATTACTTCACTCCCTAATACTGACATATCTGACCTATAAGCTTACCTATCACCTACTATCCAATCAATCCAAGAGGAAGAGATTTCTCTATGGTTATTGGTAAGTTGAAGGCAAAATTTAAAGATGATGTGATAAAGGAAGCAAGAAGGGAAGATACTGAACATAAAAGAAGAAAACAGAGTCAAAGGAGGTCAAAGTCCAGCTCTTCTACTCCTATTGATAATGAATTTTTAAGAAGAGTTAGGCAATCAAGCAAAAGCTCTACAACAATTAAGCATGTTGATGGAAATCAATATACATATCCTATCACTGAATGGGGATATATGGAAAGAATAAAAGATCTGGTACTTCAAAGAAATGATCCAAAAAAGAAAGCTCAGAGCATAAGATTATTTGACCCAATGGAGATTAACTGCTTCATCCAAGTTATACTTCTTATATCCATGACAGATCTTTTCTAGGCTCAATGATAAAGATGCTCAAAATGACATATGCTTATATGTGCACATAATTCAAGTGATAGACAAGCTACATGCCAAGGATTATAAACAAATTTAAGGATGGTCAGCTACTGGAATATGATATCCTATCTGTTACTGAACTGAGAATAACAGAGCAAGATGAGTTAGAAATAGTTAAGAACAACAGTAGGATGGCCACACTCATAACAGAAGAAGATGTGCTTGGTCTCTCTTTTGACACCTTGAAGAAAATTAGCAGAATGGATATCAAGTGAAAATATGATGATCAAAAGGAAGTTGTTTCCTACTTTAATAAGAAGATTGTATCAAGAGTGAAGGGGCTATCAAGCTTGAAGAATTGATAACAAGTTGCTAAGCCTAAGGGGGAGTATTGTGAGATCTAGAGTCAATAGGTCTAGATTCAATTTATATACTTAGAACTTTATCATCCTTTTGTAATAAACTCTTGTACATATTTATCTTCTTGTATGCAATATATGTATATGTTAACCTATTATTTGTGTTTATTTATATGTGTCATTGCAAGAATGACATCTACTTAGTCAATTTGGAAAATTTACCAAGTGTAAGAACTATCTACGGTTGAAAAGAATGTTCTTCCATAGATATTCTGACAAAACAACAAGGAATTATAAATCCGAAGATCTTCAATGGAAGAACAAATTGCTACGGATGAAGTCAAGTGACTTAACTCCTATGGAAGACCAAAGTCATACGGAAGGCTAAACTCCTACGGAAGGCCAAAGTCATGCGGAAGGCACAAGTCTTGCGAATGGCACAAGTCCTACGAAAGACAAAAATACTTGCTTGTATTTCACCAAGTACATGAAGTCAACAAGTCAAATACTAAAGTGATTTCATAAAGTCAACTTGTATGGAAGACTTCACTTTAGTCAGAGAATGTCACATCAAGACATTCTCGAAGTAACTTTCTTATCTTGATAAGAAAGTTACTGTTACCCTAACAATAAAATCCTGAGCTTATAAATACTAGGCATAGGTGCACACTTTTTTTGCACTGATTGCAACGGATTGCTACCAATCATAACCTAACAACAAAC